>VXAY01002704.1:470014-503461 GCA_013399855.1 Oxyruncus cristatus | reverse complement strand
CTCTTTTTTGCTATTTTGTGTGGGTGCTAACCCAAGAACAGGGTAGATTCTTGGTAAAAAAAAAGAATAGAGCTTCTAGGCAAACTCCAAAGAGAAAGAGAGCATTTTCCATTCTCCCACTTCCCCAAGGAATGTGCAAACCATTCAGCAGTTTGCTGCTCTGGGCTGGATTTCTCTCAGCCTTTCTTGTTGCAGCTGCATAAACAATTAAATATTAATTGGACTAGAAAAACAGATTGGCCATGTGCAGAATACAGACATTCACCTGGGACACAAGTGACCAAGTTCAGCTCTCAGCTCTGAAACTGGTAAAGTAAATTTTTCTGACCTACTTCTGAGTTGTTGGTCTTGGTCACCCTATTATATTTTATCTCTCTATATTGTTACTGCCCATGGTCTCTCTCATGTTCAGTCCATTCAAAACATAAACCACCTTTTCTTAAGATCTCGTCAAAATTAGCACATTCCCAGCAGAAGTGTTGCTTCCAGTGACCAGATTGTGGCAGGTTCAACACTTTTGTTTCAAAAAAATTGACTAGCTCCAAAGTGTTAGAAATATTTATTCAAATGGACCTCCTGCCACAGGTTTTTTTCCCCCATAGGAATGCTGTAAGGTGGAGAATAAAAATATGTGTCTGTTAACTTACTCTGCCCTTGTACTGGGAGGATAAATATTTTCTTACCTTTTGCAAGATGCTTTCTTAGCACAAGACATAGCATGTGCTGTTTCTCTGTCCAGATATATTATAGTTGCTACTGGATATTCAAATACTGTTTGTTTCCTCAAAAGAGCTCACAAACCCTTGTATTTTATCAGCACATGTAGTGCAAAAAGGCCAAAGCAAGGAATCTGGTGTGATGAAAATATCATGCCTAATTCAGAAAGCAAACAAGAAGGACCAGATGTCCAAAAAAGACCCCAAGGATTGTTATACATTAGGATGCAGCAAAGTTCTGATTTTTGCACTTTGAGTATTTTTAGTGTACCAAAAAATTATTGTGATATAACTTCTGACATATATTCAGGCCAACCAGTACCAGGCATTCCCAACAGAGTGGAAACTACATTTAGAATATTGCTCATAAAGGGCTCTTGACTATCATAATTATCTTTAAGTAGTTTTCAGCTTTGAATTTGATCCCTTTTGGTTCTCAGAAAGGTTAATTATTAAATGTGAGATTTAAGATGCCTTTCCTGTTCGCTTCTCAGAAGTCTCTCAAAATTTCTGTAACTGAAATTATACTTTAGCTACTGGACAAAATTTAGCAGTGATGCTCTTTATTGAGACAGCATGTTCTGAAAACCAGTCTTAATTGCTCTCTGTTCCCTGTGCATCTTCTTTGAAGTTAGCAGAGCTGGTGTGGGAAGAACATCACTTGACTACTGCTTTTGCTGCCTGCTGCAGCTCATCTTAATATTTTAAACTGGGTAAGGCGCAAGGGAATTTCTCTGGAGATCTCCATTTTGAAAAGGGCACAAGATTCCCAGTAATCCTCAGAGAAGAGCTTGGGTTCTTGTCATCATTTTTAACAGTTATAACAAGTGTGCTCTGTATTTGTCAGTATTGCAACAACTTAGTGTGCTGTTCAATTCAGCTGGGAGAAGCACTTGCCAAAAATTGTTATCCAATGAGACAAATAAATAAAGTATGAGGAGTTTTTTGGTTTGTCCAGTTTTTTTATTTCTTGTTAAATGAAATTATTAAAAGCCAAGTCACACAGACTCTTCTTTGGGCTGTTTAAATCGGTAAACCTGCAGTAGCACGTGTGTTAGAGGGAGACGATGAAAATGACCACAGAGAGGTTTGAGCCATGCAAGTAGAAATTCAGGGAAATTCAGGGGAAGGTGAAATGTCTTTATTAATAAAATCTGGGTTCAGCCTTGCTCCCCAACAGCAGCCCATATTCAACTTTTCTCACTGGAGAAACATGTGATAATGGCAATGAGGCAAACTGCATTAATCAGGGATCTGTTCCAATTTTGTCATTTTAGATGGTCTCCTGCTTTAGGAGAGTGTGACTTTGCCAGCAGCACGATGTTAAGGACAAGGCCTCCAAGATCTGCAAGTCATTCAAACGCACACTTGTTTGTCACTTGTCTGACTTGTGCTGTGGGCAGTGCATTACAATTCCCAGAGGGCTCCTGGGGAAGTCCAGCTGCCAGGTCAGTGACACGAGCAGGGATCAGAGAAGTGTCTCGCAGTTAGAGGTGGGTTGAACATAACCCCCTGGACCACATTCAGCACACTGGCAGATTGCAGCAACACTGCTGGGAACTGAGATGGTTGCACACATCATTTCTTTTTTGTATATCTTTGTCCCACCGAAGAAAGGCCAGCTTCCAGGACAGTGTTCACTGGTGGTTAACTTGAGGTATCAATATGTGTTTACTGTACTGGTCAGCTGAAGCATCAAAGGGGGTTTAGTCATTGCAGAGATGTTGGCCTCGGGTGTTTATTAATCGTGATCTGAGTTCTCAAAAAATTAATGTTTGCCCAAGAAATCTGAAAATTTAAACAATTTTGTTGTCTTGAATTACTGTTTGTCATTCTGACTCTCTAATGGATCATTCAAATCGTGTTAAAAAACTCCCTGCACCGTAAAAATCTTTTTTTTTTCTTTTCCCTAAAAAGAAACATTTTTTGTTAATCACACAGGATTGAAGGAATAGGAGCATTAAGGAAGTAGCAGGAGTTTGCCAATCCTGGTGAATAAATCTGCATGTTCATAGCTCTTATTAAGCTAAATAAGAGTTGTGGGAATTAGAAGACTCTGGAAAGGAAGTTTTAAATCATTAAACCATTGTGATATCTCCATGAGGGCATACATTTTCTATTTTATTTACAGCCTTCTGGTGTTGCTTTACACATCCCTGATCTTCACTTACAATGTTGCTAGATGTCACACCAAACCCAGAGAGTGGTGCTCCTGTTTGGGCGCTGGAACCCCAAAACTACCCTCAGGGTAGAAATGGAAAGCAGACTTTTCCAGCCTGTCTTGATTTCCATTTCACTGCACAGGTCCCGTGGGATGGGAAAGGCATTCTGCTAAGGGAGGGACATACAACATAAGTGCAACACTTTGGAAAGTGTTTTAAAAAATGATTACCTGTGGTGTGTTTGGATTGGGCATCACACGGAATTGAAGGTCGGCAGAGTAGCTCTTTGCTGCAAGAGAAAGATTTTAACCTCTGTAGCAGTTGGACTTTTTGCAGTGTGGGCTGTGTTTGTGAGCTCTCAGGCTTTCCCTCTGGTCATATGTCTGGTTGACCAGTAATTAGGAAAACCAGTGAAGTGTGATCAGGATTTCTGATGATCCTTCAGCTTTGGAGTCATTAGCAGACGAGAGAGCGGCAGGATTGGTGACAATCTGCTTTTCTAGAAGACTTGCTGCCCTTGCTGGCATGTAAAATATGCACTGTATTGTAAATCTGAGAGGGTTTTTTTCTCTGTAAAGCTGAGGGAGGCTGTGTCTGGTGGTTGTGATACTGACTGGAGACTTGGGTGCTGTACTGGGTGGCACTGGAAGAGTCTGGCAGATTAGACTCTTCCTTCACTGAAGCCAGTAGGACTGTGATTTTTTTTCCTGGTGTTTTCTGTACCTTGAGCCTCTTTCAAGCAAAGTGAGCCCAGGAGTACTTCAGCATTTCACAGGAACACAGGGCAGGCAATTCCTCATGATTTACCTACAGTGAAGCTAGTACAGTTCAGCCCAACTAATGATTTAAAAATCAAATCAGATACTAGATCACATGAATGAAGTTGAGAAACTTTGTTTTCTTTTGTCATGAATTGCTTTTATAATGCACTCCTGGAAGCAGAGAACCTTTCCACTGATAAGTCTTAGCAGGGGTAAGAGGGAATACAGCCCCAGTGTTTCAAGCAGTCCTACAAGGCTGAACTGACACAAACCAGTTTGTTCCACCACTTCAAAAGACAAATGAAGTACAGGATTAATTATAATATTGATTCCAAATTAACCAAGTTGAAGTAAATGGTTTGTTCAATACCAGGTGATTTTTAAAATGTATTGTACAGTGCATTATTTACATCTCCACTTAAGCAAGAAGACCCAAATATTTTATGTAATTAAAGAAATGGATTCTGAGGTGCAACTCTACAGGGTAGATGAGTAGTCAAGGTGCACTTCTGAAGGTTTTACTCTAAAAAAGAACATAAAAATGGCCTTAGGAAGGCAGAGAGAGGATCCATCTAGTCTAGTTCCTTGTCTCAGGCAGTGGTCACTAGCAGATAGTTGCAGAAGAGTGAAAAAAAAGGACAAATGCACAGCTTTGTTTTCTCAAAATTCTTTCCTGGTTTCCAGCTATATATGAAGGGCTTGTACCACCAAATAAATATAGTTTTCTCTAGATGTAACTACATGTTATGTCACTGAAATCAGTGGTATTGTAATAGATTTACACTGCTGAAACAAATGTAAGGTCTAGCTTTTAACGTCCCATCGGGAGAATGCCACTGAGTCCCTCACCAACTCCGAAAGAAATAAACTGGAAAAGGTGGTTTTATTGCATTATACCTTAATAAGGCCAAATGGACACCTTTAACAGGAGTCAGACTACAATAAAAGCCAGGAGTGTAGTAGTATGTCAGTGATAAGAACCACACATCAAGATTATGAAGATGAATTATACAGTGGTTTGCTGTTTCTTTGAGTCTGAAGATTTCTCCAGAGAATTTGAGGTTTAGATATAAAATGTTTCTGGCTGATAGAGCTGCTCATGTTGTTGCTGTATCTTGCTTATATTTTTCCTGAAACTGATATATTCAAATAGCATCTGAGGTTTGTGGCCTGCAGTCCTATCAGTGCTGACACTCCTTAAGTGACAGAAAATGAAAGGAGATTAATATCTCTGAGCTGAAGAGACTTGTTTTGACTTTACAGTTTCCAGGGGAAGCCAGCATCTCAGGACTGTCACTTATCACCATGATCAGTACGTGGATCTCATGATCCAAAATTCTGTGTTTGGCACTGATGAGTCAATGGCCTGGTGCTGAGATGTGTTCATGAAGATGGAAAACCAGTTCTGTTCTCGCCAGTCCGTGCGTGGCCTGTTCCTCATCAGTTCCCTGTTGCTTTTGTGTTCCTGACCCATCTCGTTAAAATCCTGACCACACACTGCTTCTACAAATGCTGCAGCCTTCTCTCCCACTATCAGGAGTGGTCTATAACCACCAGCATGTCCACAAGTTTCACATGAGAATTGGAGAGTGGCAGATCTGGGGCTCACCTGTCTCCCTCTGGCAAAGCATGAGTGGTGGAGGAGGCTTAGCTGGGTTGTAAGCTACAGTTTTTATCACTGTTCTCACAATATGTGACATTTCTTTTTATGGCCCTGCTCCAGGAGGCAAGTGGCCACATGCAAACCTAGACTTGGAGCAGTCAAACAAGTGGAAAAAAAAAGGTCTTGAAATTAATGTATTGGTAAGATCAAATCCAGAAAGCTAATGATATGTTTTAGGTTTCCTGCTTGAAAATGTCCATGGCTTTTCATAATTTGGTGTATGTATGAGTCTGACTGATGATCTTTGATTACTGAATGGTTGGCAGAGCTCAGTTATCAAAAAAAAAAAAACAAAAAAAACCCCCAAAACCAACACAAAAAAACCCTACCAAAACAAAACCAAACCACCAAAAAAACAACCAAACAAAAGCAACTAAAAAAACCCAAAAGAACAAAAAGACAAAAAACCCTGAAAAAAACCCAACAAACCACAAAAGAGAATGATGCTTCTCTGCTTTTTTTTTTTTTTTGACCATGATATTGACATTCGTGTGCAGAGCACAAGAGTTCAATATATGAGATTTGCAAGTAAGAGCCCTGGCTTGCAGCATGTTTTCCTTGTGTCTGAGAGAATTTCCTGAGGGAAAAGCGTCAGAAATGCGTTTTAGAGAGGGTTTATGTGCAGCAAGGCAGGGAAAATAGCTGCAGTCATACGAGGTACCTCTATTATGGAGGGAAGGTAGAATCCTGGAGCATGGTAGAGATTTTTCCATACCTGTGTTTTGCTATTTTCTTAGCTGTTTTCTGGATGAAATCCCAGCCAAATCTCTTCTCTGTGGTGGTGAATCAGTGGGAATGCTCTGTGCATACTCATTAGACTTCAAAATCCTCATGCATAAAGAAGGGCTCACAGTCAGGGCAAGTGATGATGTTCAACCAACTGCATTCCTACTGAATCCCTTTTATGTCCAGTGCTGAGAATTGTCACACTTTAAATTATAGTTTGGTTGTGGGGTTTGGTTTTTTTTCCCCTCTTAGCATGTGTTTTCCCACTTGGGAAACACTGTGCTGTTTGGTAGATGTTAAGCAATTAATAAACTGGCATATTTTGCATCCCATTATGTGGACAGAATGACAGAGCTCTTCTTGTGTGTACAGATAAAGGCAGCAACATTTAATTCCCACTGCACTAGTGAAATATGTCTGGTCTCTGCTAGACTTGCACTGTACTGCTGTTGCAGGGCTGGCTTTGTTTAATGTTACATTTACTGGCATATCTTACACTGTGTGCTGTTTTAAAGGATTTTTTTGCTTCATTATTCAAAGCTGTCAGCAAATGATTTTCACATAATTTCTCTTAACCTTCTTTCCAGTATTAGAAATCCTATATGAAGAGTCAATCTTGCCATTGGTTTAGGATAGATAAGATCTTCTTAGGATAGAAAAGATCATCCTCTTCTCCCAAATATGTCTCATGTTAATTTGAGTACTGGGTGTTTGTAAGAGCCTTTTCCTATAAATGTCACAGGCAAGCAACAATTGTTCTAATGCCTTGATTATCATGCAAAGTTTGTGTTTGACTTTTATGTGGCACTTTATTTAGAGAACTTTGGGGGAAAAAAACCCAAACAAACAGCCCTAATACAGTAGCCATTAATTTAGGGCCACGTATCCTTCACAGAACTCTATACAGAACGATTTGGAAGTCTGGATTGAGAGCATCTCTGTGGATCTCAGCAGCAGGCATGGTCAGATCAACCCCTGAAATCATCTGCCCAGGACTTCTGCTGCACAGTGTACCAATAATCAGGGAACCATATGCTGCATTTCATGGTTAAACACAAATAGCCTTCATTTCCACCAATAAGACTAGTAGGAATAACTTCATATTTTGCATTTAATTAGGAAAAATGAGTAGAGAGTGTGTCATTTTCTTTTATATGACAATTAGAAATGTGCCAGAAATTTCTCTCTGGAATTTATGTGCAGATATCCTTTGCAATTAGTCATCTTATTTACTGCCAAATAAATGTGGTTTTAGCAGAATTTCTGTGAAACTGCAATTACATCTGTGGAATGAGTTGATTAATCCCATCTGTGTGTGTTGCATGGATCTTTCCACAGATACTCTGCATCCCATTCCCACGTGCACTACTCATGGGTGACTTACTGAATTCAGTAAACCTGGGAGAAGGAAATTCTGTTCTCTCTTCAAATGAAAAAGTGAAGCAGTATAACTTAACCTTATTTACCAACTAAATATTACATTTCCCTATGCCACCTACTATTATGGCAATTCTGAGCAGGTAGAATACATCATTTTCCTTTGAAGAGAATATTGGTTGAAGTTCAGGACCTAATCCTGCAGACCTTTCTCCCTTTTCTAAAAACAGGGTGACTTAGAGGAGAAAGGACTACAGGATCAGGCCATGACACAGGGAACAACTGAAGTATTGCATGAGATGAAAGGTATGATAAATCATGTCAGGATTAACTGAGGTTCCTGTTTTGAGAACTAATTGGGATTATTGGTTGTAGGAGTTCCTACTCCTCAGCACTTTGTGTCGTGGCAGTCAGTACACTCCTGGGAACAGTTTGGGGAAGAAGGGTGGCCTGTGACCCTTCCAAAAATGACCATCATGTTTTGAGGAGCTGCTGCAGCGTTTGGTCTCAGAAACAGAGAATGGGCTCTGGCCTTTTTTATTGAACAAGGTGTAGTTTTTCAGCATCATTTACTGAGGCACGTGTGGTCTTTTGTGTTTCCTACCCTGGAAGATCTTGTAACTGTCTCAGAGAAGAGTTGTTTCAATCATGAAGTCGGAGCTTGGCATATTCATTATTACTAATAATATATCGGTCAATTTTGGTCATCTTTAAGTTCTTTCTGAAATTAGTTTTTGAAAGTGAAGAATATCTGAAGGAAATATCCTCTGAAATGTTACCACTGTGTTTCACTGAACCTGCCCAGTCAGAAGGCCCCATTCACATCTGCAGTTGATATTTCTGCAAATATTGCTGTTTTAACATGTCTTATGGAGTTAAACTGTACCCGTATGATGATTATAGCCATTTGCTGGACCATCTGTCTTTCAGGACTATCAGAAAGTCTAGATGGATGATGCTATAATTTGGAACAAGGTCTTTCTTGAATTTACTTATGTCAGACAGTATATAGCTCACTACTGTTTCCAGTAGTGATGATCTAATTGCCTCAGCCAAACTGTGGCACCTCACTGGGACTGTGTATTTGTGTGATGTTTGCTCAGTCATGGGGAGACTTAGAATGGGTCATGCATAAATAAGCAATCCTATATGAGCATGACCGTACAAATGGTATCCTCAAAATGAAGTGGGTCAGGAATGTGCTCCATTTATTTCCTTCTCATTGGAGCAATGAACATGTCCATAGTGCAGTGGGTGCACCCCACTATGCAGAATAGACTGTGTGGAGATATCACAGAAGGACAGTCACAGAAAAACTCTTAGGTGGGAGGTACTGCTGCAGTAAGGCAGCCCAAACCCATCCAGGCAGGGCTGGATTGCAGTTACATCAGGTCACTCAGGGCCTCATGCAGTCCAGCTGTCATATTCTTCAAGTGTGGAGATGACACAGGCTCTCCAGCCCTTGCTCCAATGCTTTACTACTCCTATTATGATTTTTTTTATGTCTTATCAGAATTCCCCATGTTGCAACTTGTGGCCGTTGCTCTTAGACTTTGCTGAACCAAGCAATCTTTCTCTGTTCCAAAGGTCTATAAAAGCAAAAAAGAGAAGAATCAGGAGCATGAGAGACACTCCCATTCATTAGCAGTGTTCACTTAGAAGTTGCCTGCAAATTGATCAGCAGAATCAGGCTGCATGCAGATATGACGTGTCTCTTACATACATAGGTATCCTTGCACAATCTTTAATGTTCACCCCCGGGTGGTTTTTTCACTTGACCCTCTATCTCATTCATTCTCCAGGCTTGATGACTTCAGAGATTAGGCAGAGCTTGTGTAGTGAAACAAGATGTCTTCAAGACTGGTTGCAGAGGTTGAGGCTGACATAGTGAGTGTTGCATTAGTCATCTCAAATTAGAAGTAAATTTGGACATTCATCTGTCCAGGCCTTGATTCTACATTTGTAAAAAGAGGATAATAATTCTCACTTCTTTCGAAAAATTGTTGGGAAGAAAAATTCTGTAAGTAAATAAAGCCTGATGGGTTTAGACCAATGTGTTTTTAGACTGTGCCTGTAGTCCTTGGTGAAAAGCAGGCTCCCAAGTGCACTATTCACACCTACATCCACAGCTGATATGTGGCCTGGCCTGTCAACATTGACATCTATAGTATAACCTTAATGACTGCAAGTCTTAGAAGACGTGATGTCCAGTTATTTATGAGCAGGCTGATGACAGAGGCATTCCCAGTCCTTCCAGACAGGAATGAGAGCTTGAAGCACTGCTGAAGCACTGACCTTTGTCCTGGAGGCTGTCTGCTGCAGAGTATGTGCAAATCCACCATGTCAGCACTGGGAGAGCATAGACATGACAAAGTACTCAGATCTCATTTGAGGGTGTAGAAATGCTGATGGAAAACTTTAAAGGGAGTTAATAATCTTTCGATGTGATGAGATTTGAGTGGTGAGTAGTAAAAAGGTGAGATATACTAATGAAATAAAAATAATCAGGGAAATATTAGCATTGGGCATACCCAGAGTGTGAAATAAACCCAGGATATGGTCTTGTATGTAAGTACTTGCATCTTGAAGAGTCAACATAAATCTTGGCTTTATCTAATTCCTGAGACCTGACTTTGCAACCCAGGTCATTTAGTGTATTTTCTTTTAAATATTTAGTGTTATTAGTATTGCAGCATCCAGAACTGGATGAGCATTTTTAGAGGCCGAATATATTAGTGCTCATCAGTAACAAGCATGTTGCATATTCAGATTATTCATATGGTGCTTTGGAGAATCAGCTGGTAATGGGTATTTTGCTGGACATGTGGAGATCCGTGATTTGTGGTGAAGGACAGACTAGCCATGGATTTGAGCAGATGGTGGTCATTACTTGTGCCAACATGTGACTGCATTTAATTACAACAGAAGTGCTGAGGCAGATAATTTTACTGGGATCTTTACATATCACTTCCTAGCAAAGTGAGTAACTATTCAAGGAAGTGTTGTATATAAAAGATCAGAACTGAAACACTGATTCACTTTAGTCATTGCTGTATGACACGATGTCTAATATTTAGAAATTCCTGTTCTCAGATTTGTTTCCACTTCAGAGAAACAGAATGTGTTCTTCTCAGGCTGCAGTGACCACTTAATGCAATTCAATTTGATGGAAGCTGCATTCTTCCTTGAATTCATGAAGCAATAGAGTAAACTGCCTGCTCATAATAAATATGTCTACACACCTTAAAATACAAATGCAGCTTGCCATTTTAAACCACATTAGATGGAATTATCTGTAATGCAATATGATTCCATCTTGGGAACTTCACTGTTCTATGTTTATATCCTCTCACTAAGTCATATCCTCAATTTTTATAGGTTATTTTATTATTGTTTTGCTAATGACACTTAAACTTCTGTGTTTCTCCCTCATAATGCATCTTCAGTGACAGATAGTGTGGTCTCTTGGCTGTGAGTTTGTGGCTGTGAAATAATTTTTAGCAATTAAAGACTTTATTGATTAAACTGTTCCTTCTGTTCCATGATTCATGTCACTAGACAGTGCACAGGGAGCAAAAAACAGCTGCAAAGAGAACGAAGTGTATGAAAGAAGAGGATTGTGTCAGACTCTTCCATACCAACCCCAACTTTCACAGATAACGCTGAGCCTCAAAAACATCTTGTAGGCAACAGCACATGCTAAAATGCTCCAGTAGAAAACCACAAACCACACATGGAATTGGCGCATAAAGTGCGTGCTGCAGTATGGACATTTTCTATGTGCTTTGAGGTATAGACTGGAAAAGAGACAAACAGTTACTTACAGGCTTAGCAGCCTGTGGCATTGTACTGTGTACCCTGCCTCCTATGGCTTGGGAACAGGCTGGCAGAAGCAGTTATGTTTGGGATTCAGTGTACTGCTTTTATACTTAGAGAAAGTACATTCAGCATCTCTGAAAGTGTTTAAAAAATGAGTAGACGTGACATTTCATGATATGGTTTAGTGGGCATGGTGGTATTCGGTCGAAGGTTGGACTTGATGATCTGAAAGGTCTTTTCCAACCTTAATGATTCTATGATTCTAAAGGCCTATCTAGTTATTTCAGAGATTCATCTCTCTGCCTTTGTTCTAGATCCCATAGTGTCTGCATTATGTCCTATAGCTTGAATTTCACTGGGCCAGCACGTACTTTTAATGTCAGAGGAATTATGATGAAACCATCTGAAAGCATTTGTTCCTTTATGAATGTAAAAAGCAGTGAAAATGAAGTTCTTTCTTCAGTAATAAAATCTTATGCTTGTTGCCATATGGCTCATTTTGCTGCCCACAGCTGCTGGACCACCTCCTAAACCCAGCTCCTACCTGCCTGCCGGGGCCACTGGTGCCTACTGGTATTGTAGGGACCATTTTGTGCTTTTCAACTGTTTCCACACGTCTTTTGATGTGCTTCATATTCAGCAATTCTCAACTTGTCTACATCAACATCTTTGTTAATATTTTGGTAACACAATCTGCTTCATCCTTTTGAGTTTGGTTCTCGGGTGTCCTCAAATGATGTTATTTCTTTTAGGGAATTTTAGTTACCTGACATTAGGACCTCAGGCATTTTTAATGTGGAGTGGATGCAGAGTATGGAATTTTGGCACTCGGTTGGTTTGGGGAAGTGGCTGGGGACAAGGAGCAGACCAGTCTGTGTGGGAGCCCCAGGGTGAGATGTGTGGGGGCACAACCAGGGCTAGCTCAGGGCAGGGGAAGGCATGCTGCTCTCAGGAGGAGCTACAGCCAACAGAAGATCTTGCAATTTGTTCTTTGAAGCTTTGTATGCAACTGACCTTCGCTTAAGCGTTTTGTACTATATAAATATTTCAAGTGAGCCATGAATCAAGATTAATGCATTAGGTGACTACCAAATCATTAGCAGTGCAGGATGTAATAAAGTTGATGCCAGGGTTTTATTAAACAGGGCGTGTTAGTCATTAGGAAAAAGTAATGGTGTTGTGTAAATGTGAGAGCAGAACCCAATTTCCTCTGGGTATCTCATCTTAAACAGGTAGTAACATTAGGAATGGTAAGTAGTGAGGTAGGTAGTCAGGCATGGTTTAAATTGTTATAGTGACTGAATTCTGATTAACTAATTTGCTGCATCTCTACTCGCAAGGAAGATGATGCCATACATTGTTTTCTGTTTGGCCTCAAAGTCATAATCTCGATAGTGCCAGGAGAGCTGATTTGTCGGAGTCAAAACCAAATACTGAAAAGAGCACAGGGCTGGGGAGCAAGGCAAAGCTCAGAGTTTGCAGCAAGGACACAAGTGTCTAATCTTTTTTTTTTTTTTTTTTGGTGCTAACTTAGTAAGAACAGGCAGTGAAACATTTATGATCTGTCCATTTTCAAGAACAAATAGAAAAAAAACCCCAGAATCCACAAATTCTTTTTATGCTTGAAATTTTCCTAGTTTCATTGGTCATCATTCATTTAGTTTATTCATTTTGTTTGGGTCCTCACATAGTCTGAGTTTGTGCTATGAACCAGATCAAAAAAACACTTACAAAGAACTATTTGGCTGATAGTTGAAAAGTTCAAATTCAAAAATGCTGGCATTTTCCTTTGTGTGCATTACTGTGAATTCCCAATGATGAGAACATCAGCCCACTTAATAAACGCAACCAGGCTTTGTATTCAAGCAGGAGTTCTTGCCCCTGCCCCCGTGTTCATACAGGGAGGGCTGAGCACTGCTGTCCCTTCTCTGGGGGCGTTGGGGTTGGTCACCCAGAGATCAGGGAGATGGAATGACCTTCACTGACACTCACTTGTTATCTCTGCTGTCAGCAGCTTCCTCCCCCCTTCACCTGCTGTAACTCAGTCTTTCCATGACTTTTAGGCCATCGCTGTTGATTCCATAACTCTTTTGAGCCACTGACGATATTTTATTTTACTCTTTGGAAATTAATCACAAGAGATATTAGCGCTGATTGTCCTGCGTATTTCCATTTTTAGTCTTGTTCTATCTTGTTATCTTCTATCTCAAGCAGTGACTTTGCCACTCCTATTCTCATGGTTTCAGATGAAAATGCTGGTTTTATCACCTTTCCATCCCCTTTAGCATTTAATTCATCACTGGCTTTTATCACCCCCTGATACCAGTGTATTTCCGGGATCCATTTAAAACATGGATCCATCCTAACAATACCCACACATCCTTGGCTGCAGTGATTCTCTAGCCAGGATGGGACCTTCTTTGATATTTTTTTTTTCCTTTTTAATTTAAAAACAAATTTTGGAGATTTAAGATTATCTGCTCCATACTAGGGGAAGTGTTTTTTATTCACCAGTTTCTCATCCTCAGCATTCTTCTTGAAATATCATTCATCCTTTTCTTCACATTATTTCCTTCTGAACTGACCAGAGGCTTTATAAGTAGAGTAGTTACAGAGTAAAATACCAACATAACATTTTCCAGTGGCCAAATCCTGCAAACCAGTCATCTGTTATCATATAGTTTATTTGGCAAAAAAAAAAAGTCCATGGTGGCTTTAGAAATAGACAGGATTAAAGTGTATTACTGAAGAATTTCTTTACACAGTTGCATGTTTTAGCTGATGGCTCTGCCTTGTAAACTGTCCTGTCTTTTTTAATACATTGTCCTTAGCTGAAGTAAATGTATTTTTTTTTTTTTTGCATTGCTTATTTTTGTGAGCAGTAACTAACAGGTGATTTAAATGATCAATTTATAACTCTCTGAGGTTTCTACCTTATTTTATGGTGATTTATTTTTGTGTAGAATGTGCTTTTACTGCAAGTGACATTTCAAGAGCGTATTGCAATCTCTGGAGTCCTTGAACTATTTCCAAGCCGTGAGCCTGCTGGGGTTGAAGCCAGTTTGGAAACCTGTCTGTTGGGTTGATGAATTATAGTCCATGTAGTGAGCACTCAGCCTCCACAAGGTTCATGGCATCTTCACCTTTAAGTATCTAATTTATGTAGAAATGCCAATAAATTATTTAGAAGGGCATGCTTGCTGATATCAGCAGTTCTGGAGCAACTAAAAATGGAATGACTTTGAAAATCATTGGAAATGTTGGCAGATCTTCAACAATTCTTTATAGGTTCCAGCTCTTAAATATTTGAGAAGAAAAAGGCTGTTTTACCTTCTTTTCCCTGAGATTTTCTTATCAGTTCTTTAGGAATTTATCAGATTATTCTGGAAATAAAGTCCACGTTGATTCTAGAAAAGCATGCATCCCAGAAACAGCCAGCCTTCGTTGTAATATAAATATAAAAGAGCTTCTTCCTTTCTCCCTGGATCATTAAAGATTTGATCCTGAGTTTGCATAAACCTGACATCTCTACCAATAAACTAAACACTGTAATGGCCAATTCATGGCAGCAGGACACACTCTGACACCTTCACCCTGTTAAGCTCTGTTGGGCTGCACCTTGAGTTGGACGCTTGATGCTCTTGGGCTGAACTCAAAACTTGGCTTTGGGATTTATTTATTTATTTATTTATGATTTTTTGGGGGGGATTTTTTTTAACTTGTGGCGCAAATCAAAGCCACACCAAGGAGTTGCCATGATAAGAACAACTGAGTCCTCCTGCCTGGGCCAGGCCACACTTAGTTTCTTGGTACAGTCACCTGGATTGGGGCCAGGCAAGGATCCAGGTTAGCAAAACATCCAGTTGATGATGTAGAAAATTGCCCTGAAAGCCCAACTAATCCCGCTGGAGAACTGCAAATGTTGACTCTTCAGGTTAAGCACCTAAATCTATCTGAAGGTGTCTATCGAAGCAGTCGTGTTTTTACGAGTGCTGAACACCTAAGTTCTTTGGTAAATCAACAGGAACTTGAAAATCACCTTGTAGACACAGTGGGATAAAATTAACATTTATTAACATAAAGACTTACAAGAGCCTGCTTTAGAAGAGAGAGCAAAACTCAGTTGTGCCACTTCTGCACGTGGGGGTGTAAGATACCCTCAGTCACAGGAACATCTGTAATATCCAGCCCTCTGTCCTTCCCCGAAAACTTCTTCTCTGGCCCTCCATTAAGGTAACCCTGAAAGCAAAAAAAAAACGAGGAAAGATAGCATGTGAAAATGTAGCTTGACTAATTTCTATTTGATTGCAAATGCAAATTGTCATGGCAGTGCTATGTTAGATTAATAAAAGGCAGGTGCTGCTGTGCCGCCTCCCCTTTGGGTGGGTGCTCAGACCCAGGGCTTCTGCCTCCTGCATTTCTCCAAAAGTCAGGGCGTTACCTGGCCACCTATTCTAGAAAGAAACATGCATGTGTGGAAGGTGACTTTACTATTTTATTTAAAGTTTATACTATATAAGCAGTCAGTGAAAACGGGACTTCAGTTTTAACTTCATGCCCAAATGAGAAAACAAGCTGTACTGCAGATAATATTTTACAGGAATACGACACTGTATTGATTTTCTTTAATCCTGAAATGCACTGGAGTAAGGGTGCAGCTTTGTTCTTAGCTAAGATCTGCTCATCTAAAATGTTATGACTAATTTTTTTTTTTTTTTTCAAAGCCTAATTGAATTTTACAAACAGGATTAGATCTTTAAACTCTGGAGCATTGCTGGGAATGATTATGGAAGACCAAACTAAAGCAATTTTCCGTTATTCGCAGTGACAGCACGGCAAGCTCCTTTCTAAGGGCATCATGTGCAAACAGCTGTTACCTTAGCATGGAGCTGGCTTAGGACTTCACAGCAATTTGGAAAGCTAGTGGGTTTTCATCTGAAAGAGTGACTTTGGGACACAGAGCCTAGTTTTTGTGTGTGAACACATGCTGCTAAGGAGGGGAGCCATGAGCATCATCGCTATGGCAGGTACTGCCACCTGCTTGGACCATGGTACTATCCTGGCTGCTACCAACTCCTGCATCCCTGTGGTGGCTCGTTGCCTGTTTCAAAGGAGATATCCATCACATCTATGCAAGGATCTTATTTTAACCAGTAAACATATGGTGAGCATAGCTCCTTTTTACTGTGGCCAAAATACTGAAGTTTTAGGTGTGAATCTGCTGCAAGGCATTGTCTTGAGACAGGATTAGGTACCAGAAGGCAGAGCTTCTTGAAATAGATCCTAATTCATTCACAGGAATTTGGTTCATACTAACAAATTAACTCTTTGACGTTGTGTCAATATGTAGAGGGAGAGTCCAAAAGCATTTTCTTATGGACAGGGTTGGTAGAAGCACCTTAAAAATGTCAGGGAATGCCATGGCTTTGGTCTGCTGGCTGTCTCAGAGGTATCCTGATGATGATAAAACATTTCAGGTTGACAACAGTGACAGAGCCTTTAGATTCAACACTACCTCTTTTAATTAAGCTCTTTACAAGTAACGTTATTTGTAACACAGGGAGGCCATAGCTTTGATTAACACTTTCAGCATCCACTACCAAGACTGAAGAGAATTTGAAAATCTAGTTATTAGAGCAATAGTCACTAGTGGTAAATTCTCTTTTCTAATTGGTAGTATATGAGTATGAGTATATCTAATGCCTGGGTATATGAGTTTACTGCCTGCATCTTGCCCTCCCCATGAAATACCAGCCCAAACATCACCATCTTCTTTAGAAGCCGCAGCAAATTCTGGTAATTATTAATTTATCCAGTCATCCCATTACCTCACTGGGAGTCTGGCTGAATTTAGAGAAGTCTATAAATGAATAGTCTGAGAAGCAATAATATCTGAGAGAGGAGTAAAGAAGTGATATTAGTGTAGGAAATGTCCTTTTTTAACAGTTATGTTTCTGTTGTGGTCAATTGTGGTTATTACATTTGGTTCCCCCATTATCTTTCTCAGCTGCTGCAGGAATGCTTTTTTTTTGCATTTATTTTTCAAGCATTTTTCAAATTATTTGGTGTGTGCTGGGCTTTCCCTTTTAGCTCTATCTGGAAACATTCCTCAAAGACAAGTAGAGACCTCTCTAGCTATCCCAGGTACTGTATCTCTGATAGCTGCTTTGATGAGTAAGGAACCATCTGTCTCGTAGTATCTGCCATTCATGCAGGGAGAAAGACAATTTAGAGATACAAACCTAAATAAAACTAATGGTTGTATCCTACAACATATCACAGAATCATCCAGAAGAGCCTTTTCAGTTAAACTGACTGAGCTACCTCTTGAAATACTTAATTGTCGCTGAGAACTCCCGATACAAACAGAGGCAAGAATAGAGGATGTTACATGTTATGCTCCCTGAAGACAGATACATTTAAGAAGGGTTATAGATATGTGAAACTATAGTTATGGTTTTGAAACAAGAAAAATGTAGTATGAAAAGGACAAAAGAATGAAGATGAAAGTATGAGATCTATATTTCAGGTTTAGTTTTCAATCACTAAGTCCAGTAGAGAAGTGAAAATGGAGTACTGATATAATGGTATTTTTTCCAAATATGTTAATGTCCTTTTTTATGAGGTAGCACCTGCTACTGCATTAAAAGTTATTAGATTGTGTGTGCATGAAGTAATACCCATAGAAGAAGTTAGATTAATAACCCATAATAAATCATATACCACAAGGGTATCCAGTTAATACCAAGATTAATTATGCACTGACTTCTAAGTCATTATATCACAGATATCAATGTTGAGGTTTAATTTTTCTCTAAAAACTGATGAATTCTGATATAGCTGTTTAACTATTTATACACCCCCTTGAGATGCAGCCTAAAGCAAGGAAAGGAAACTTCATATGCCTTCAGTAATGGAGTGGTTAAATCTACAGCATCAATCATAATAAAATTTAATTAGAGTTTCTGTTTTCTATCCCAACCTTGTAACACCTTGTTGTGTTTTTTCTTCCAAGGGTGTGTGGTAGTGCCCTGTTTTTCTCATTTTTGCACTCCTGATAATGTCCTCATCTCATGGTTATATTTTGGCATTGTTTTCATCAGATTATTTAAAAAGCAGAAAAACACAGGACGTATTCTGCCATGTTGATGAAGTTTTATAAGATCTTTAATATATTGTGTCAAATATAATTTATATTCTCTAGTCATTAGCATGTGAAACACCATAATATTTAATTTGCTTTCCTGATTAGGGGCCAGACCCACTTTGAGAACAGACACCCATGAGCTGGGGCTCAGCTCCCCACACTGTGCACAGAGAGGGCTGGGTGCTGTTGGGAGGTGATGCAGGAGTTTGTGCACAGGGTGGGCATCCTCCCACCAGGGGAGGAATATCCCTGTTGTACAGAGATGTCTACATTGGTATCTTGGGTATTTTGCTGCAGAGCAAGTGTTTATGTTGGTAAACTGTATACCAAAATGTCTGTGAAGTGCCTGGGCACTCATATCTGCATCCCACTGAAGTACATGGGATGTACATGGTACTTCAGAACAACTTTAAATGGTTTTTCTACTAGAAAAAGGCATCCCATTAAATCCTTTCCTGAGTTCATCTACCGCTGAGCCTATGGGCATGTGTGGCCAAAGGCAACCACTGCACTTTCATGGCAGTATTTTCCCTGTGGATGTAGGAGAGCATCCTATAAGAAAGGAGGCAGAAAAGCCATTGTACAGTATCAAGTATTAATGACAGCACCATTTCCTATTTGGTATCAAAAGGGTTTAGTAAAGTATTAAATACAGTTACTGATTTTAGGACCTGTCCATAATATACAGAGTTAAATTTGTATTTAGATGAAGAATTCAACAATACTCTGAGGCACTCTGTACAGTTACTTAATAAAACATTGACAGACAAGCAAAACATAGCTATAATAGGGTCATGTTTTTTTTGAAGTTACCTATTTTCTATTCCTTTGCTTAATTGCCCAGATTTCCCTTAAGATAAAAAAAAAATAATAAAAATGCACACATGACTGACTCTTGCAGTTTGGAACTGCACACATCATCCCCACACACCACACACCATCCCTCGCCACCCATACACCACACACCATTTAAGCCTCTGAGCTCAGGGCTTAAATGGTGCACTGGGGGTGATGAGTGCCATTTGGACTAAGGTAAATGTCATCCTTAATGGGCATGGGAAGCATTTTTCCAGAGGCTGATTCCAAGTGCGTCCCCATTATCAGGCAGGCCAAGCATCCCCACCTCTTGCTGATCCTGTGTCTGCCCGTGGCAGTGGTCTTCGCGAAATCAGCCTCCGTGAAAGATGCTCAGGCAGCTTGCTGTGACTGCTGCAATCATCCCAGAAGCAGCAGAGGGAAACAGGATCCTTCTTCCCTCTGCAACAAATGTTTTAATAATTGATGGTGAACGTGGTAAGCTGGAACTGCACAGGGCATCCATCCATGCAGCGTAACAGGAGCTGATAAAATATGCAGAGATTACATCTACCTGTGCAGAGCAGCAGATAACAGACAGCACACCTGACGGTGCTCTTCCAGACAAGTTCAAATGCTCCTGTCCTGACAAGGCGATGGAAGCAGTTGATTAGCTGTTACTTCCTGCTCCTCTCCCTTGAAATTGTGTCCCTGCCTCCCCCCTTGCTGCTCACACCGCAGATGTGCTGCCCCTGGGCACGGACGCAGGACCAAGTGCAGCACAGGAGCGTGTGTTTTGTTATCTGGCACGGCTTCAGAGGAGGCATTGCTGGAAGTGAGAGCTGAGCGGGCAGGTTGGTGTGTTGTGGGTGAGCTCTGGCCTGTCCTACTGAGCAGAAATAAGGGGAGCTGCACCCTTTCTCTGTGCCCTGCCCAGCAAACCTCTCATGTGTTACGTTCACCTTCAAGGCTGCTCCCCTGACCCAAATCTCTCATGAGAGATTATTTTTTTTTTTTGCTGTACGTGAGCAGGGAACCAAAAGGACTATGGGTTTTAAAGGATGCTCAAAAGGAGAGGTGCTTAGTCACTGGAGCATCAGTTTTTATAGATATTTGGGAGCCTTGCCTGCAGGAAAACCAAGGGCAGTCAAGCACCTAAATGGCTTCTAATAACATAACCCTACTTTTGGTGCAATTGCCCAATTATCTTGTATAGATGACTTAGTAAACCCTCCATTTTCCCCCAAATCTCTGTTTCTAGCATGAGAGTGTTCCATCTCTTCACACTGTGAAAAAGAAAACTATTGACAAAACAGTGGCAGCAAAAGCTACAAACCAGTGAGGAAGCAGGAGGATGCAGATTTGGGTATCAGCACCCTACTGAGTGAGGTTAACCTTACTGAATCAAAAACTGGAACCACACCATGGGCTCCCACCATGCATGGTTACTCCTACCATGGAGTTACCAACTGATGGGGAGAGGGATTAGCTCAAAATCAGAAAAATGAACTAGTACAAGCATGAAAAAACCTGTACAAATTAAACTTTTTTCAACCATTTCTCCCATTTGGTATTTCCACATATCATTTTTCTGCAACAGGTGCATTTTCCGGTTTAGGAATTTGAATTCTCAACATAATACTTCATATAAGTGAAAAATTAGTTGTGTTGTAATTAAAAGATATGTAGAGTGTGGATGGTATAGAACATAGGAGGCTCTTGGGAAGTCCACGCTGAGCATGAACATAAGCACAGAAGTTTCATAGACTCATCTTTTGAGAATGTCTGGCTTCAGATTCTTGTTGTGAAAGGCTCAGGATTATATCAAGACATCTTTTGTTCCCGTGGGGGCTAATGACTTCCTGCCTGGATAGCAAATGCTCTCATTTCTCATGAAAAGTTGTAGGACAAAGGTTAAGTACCTCCTGTAATTTCACAAAGACGTTTGGTACAAGCCTCTAGCTGTCTTTTCTCTCTGTGCCAGGCATTGTTGTTGTTCTAGAAGCTGATGGCCTGGTACAGCCTGTAGCACAAGGCTCGTTAGGGCCTTGGAAGATTGATTATTTTACACTTCATGTCTTCAGTCTGCAAAGGGGATGTGCTGTGCAGTGGTGTAATTGTACTCAGAGTACCTCCTCACGTGGCACTTGCATCTGGACTTGGCATCACTGCAATTGTCTTACCAGACCCCAGGGAAAAAAAAATAAAATAAAACAACCCAGAACTGGGCTTATTCCCTGAAAGGGAATTTTTCTGTTAATGTATTTTTTACAGAAGCACAACAGAAGCAGATAGATTCCAACTCCTTGTCCTATTACCCAGGAGAGGTCCTTCTTTCTCTCAGGAGGGAATAAAAAATACTGAAATCACAAATAAATGGTGATGAAGCCATTAAACAAAATGGAAATTAAGGGAAAAGTGGGAATAAGTTGGTGTTGATGTGAATTTTAAGAGTCCTTCACAAAGGGTTATGTAAGAGAATGAACTAGATTCTGATTGTTTTTTTGAATTCCTGCCAAGAAAACGAAAAAGAGAACAATACGAGGTTTGAAGTGCCCCATTAGTTTGCTATGAGTTTTTCTGAACATAATGTGGCCTTTTCATTTTACATTATAAGGCTACGATAGCAATATTTTAAAAGGCAAAATACTATGTACAAAAAAGCAGTGCTTTTTCATTGCTATTCCAATACCACAACAAAAAAGTGTTGGGCACCAGGGCACAGTCTTGGCATATTTCTTGTTAACAAGGAGAGGTCATAAAACACAGGTTTTTTCCTCCTTCATCCTCACACTAGAAAGTAAATGAAAGCATGTCTGTTTTGCAGTCACTGTCACAGGTCATAGATTTAAATTGGCTTACTGGGGTCACAGGACAGTGTGGCTGCAAGAACCTGCAGCTTAGCCCGGGCTGATTGCCCCAGCACCTGTCCCAGATCCATGTCTCAAACACAGCACAGCTTAAGGTGCCCTCGTGGGTTATGGGAGACACGGGGCAGACACATCACAGCAACAGGCACCACACTCTCAGGAGCACACATGGGGATGGCTTTCGGATTTAGAATTATAGAACTGTAGGATGGTTTGGGTTGGGAGGGACCTTAAAGATCATCTTGTTCCAAACCCCCTGCCATGGGCAGGGACACCTTCCACTAGAACAAGTTACTAAGAGGTCCATCCAGTCTGGGACTTGGAGTCCACAATCTCTAAGGGTCTTCTTATTCTCTTTTGAACCCAAAGATGCCCACGGGAAAAGAGAAAGAAAATGGAAAAAAAATTCAGCCAACCAGCCAAACAAAAAAAATCCCAAACCACTGGCTTTTACTTCTGCAATCCCTCTGTTTCTTTTGAACTTCTGATCACATGTATTTCTTATTAGTTATTCACTACCCATAGTCCCTCACCATGTGGGGAGGGCGTTAGGTGAGATGGTGAAACTGTTCTCCGCTGTTGCCTGGTCCTACCTGATGGGGAAGGGGCTGCAGCTGTTGACTTGTGAGCTGTTTCTTCAGAGGAGCCAAGGTCCAGCTCCACTCAGTGTATGGAGGGACAGTGTTTCACATTTCAAAGGAGATGAAAACTAAAGAACTGACCTCTCGTACAGAGCTAAGGCCAATATTGATCATTATCTGCTCTTTATAAGAGGAAGGTTTTCAGCGGTGAATCAGATGAAAAGCTGTTGAATAAACAAGGGGAATGATGCAGGTATTTATGTCAGTGAAGGGGAAGGAAAATAATGCAGTTGATTTATCTTGAGTAGCTCATATGACTTGTCTGTTCCTTTCTTGTGCTGCTGATATCTTTTGGCAGCCAGCACAGCGGCCAGTGTATGAGCCCAGATCAGTTGTGTCATATCCTCTCTCCACTTCATTGACGCAGAACATGTCATAAAATCTTGCTGTCCTCAGAGCTGCCTTTCAGTTCCTGAGTTTGGTGACAGCAAATGTCACTTGAGAAAAGCAAAAGGGCTATGACTGGTGATAATTTTGGGAAACATTGTGTGGGGCTGTGTCACCTCAAAGACACGTTCTTATTGTGATTTGAGTGTAAATGTCATTCTACTACTGGGTGTCCTCACCAGGTAAAGAAGATACCCTATGTATAGTTGTTGTGAGGGGGAGAGGAGTCCATAGTTTGCAAGTCAGATGATGCAGAGTGGAGAGCCTGTGGCAATGCCATGAAGCTAGGAGAACCATTTTGGATCTCTTGAAAAAGTAGGATTTCAGCTGATGTTCACTCTTCTGTCAGTTAAAATTAGTGGAAACCTGAAAACTGTTTCAGTTCTTCTAGACAGATGCCTTGAGTCCAACGAAGCTTCACACCTTCAGCGGCAGTAAGCCCAACACCAGGTCTTGCTGAAGGGAAGTCTGGAGTTCAGAAGCCAAATCCTGCTTTTTCTGAGCTTACAGAAGCATGTGCAAGCAGAGGTAGAGGGGTCACAGTCTGGTGAATGTAAAGAGAGCTGACAAATGGGATTCCTAACCAAAATGACTCTATATCGCATTACAGAAAATGTTGAGCTTTACAGGCTGGTAGGAAGGAGAGTCCTGCTTTTAATTAAGATTCAACATTATCTTTCACTGGTAATAGTCTTTTCGTAATCAAAGAAGGTAAAAATGAAATGTATGTTACAGATTTTTTTTTTTTTCTGTGCACCAATGAGCAATACAATCGCAATGTAGTTTTAAATTAAATTCTTTTGTTCCTTTTGTTAATTTGAGTTTGATGGCTTTCACTGGTGCCAGAGCCTAATTTACAGCAGAGAAAATTCCCTTAAATTGATTTTTAAAAATGCACTCGCATACACTACATTAACCTTTTCATTCCCTTATGGTTTGTGTCAAAGAAAAATGATCCCTGTAACTCTGCTTATTGGAGAGATGCATCTGTGAAGTATATTAATTGGTAGAGTTCCCATTATGCTCTAAACAGATTTTGCACATGGTGAATGAATTCCTGGCTGTGCTAAGGCTTTTCTGTCTTTAAAAACCCCGTATCTCAGCCCCGGTACTTTACCTCCTCACTGCTACTTGTCTTCTGAACACTTTTATTAGTTATGGAGGAGTTTTATCTTTTAATTTAGATCAGGAGAAGAGAGGTACCAAGACCCAGGTCCTGAGTAGGGTTTCTGAGTGCCTGAGTATTGGAGAAGCCACAGGGAATTAAGGATCTGAACACCTTCGAGGACATTGGCCTGTGCATGATGCAACGTACTGTTTGCAGCACCACATCAGGGGACTTACATGGGGCACTGGAACATTCATTGCAGCATTGCATGGGTTCAGGATGTCTTTAAGTCTTGCAGAATGAGAGAGATGGACAGGGAGATGAAGACAGAGGACCTTTGATAGGTATGTTTCGATCAGGAGTTGATCTGAAGCTTTGCTGAGCTCTGTAGGGAAATGTGGCCATGGCTGTGCCTACTGGATCTGATGAACCCCTCGATTTCAGAAGCCAAACCCTGCTCCTTGTGAGAACAACAAGAAACTCCTTTCTTGGACTCTTGTCTTTTTAATTCCCATCTCTGGAACTTTTTTCCATGGGATGTAATGAACCTGCCACACATAAGTCATTGAGTCTGCTTGAGTGATTTTTCCCTTTTCAAATCCTACAGTGTGTTTACATCAATGTTATATCCCTACATTTATGGGTAAACCACCAGAATGACTCAGGAGAAGAGATGCTTTTGTCAGTGCTGTTAAGGTGGTAACATGAATTGTGCAGGAAGATTAAAAATGATCATGTTGATGCAGTGGCTTTACTGCTGGTAGAGCGCTGGTGGCACTGGTGACATTATTTCCTTCGTGAAATAATCTTCTAAGAGGAAAAAAATTGCAATTTGTGTTTCAATCAGTTTTGCTTCCCTTTCTTTTTTTTTTTTTTTGATTGGGAATGTAGATTTCTCCATTCGGTTCTATAATTCACTCACTGAATCTCGGAATTTTATTGAATTAAGGATAATTCTTTGAAATGAAAGATGAGCAAAAAAAGTGTTCTTTCTACACGAGTCATGCTCCTGTAGTGTTGTGTCACAGTTAACACAGCTCAGTATGGGAAAGAAAGTTGGCATCTTGCTTTCCCAAGGAAAAATGAGTTAGTGTTTGTTGCTTGTGTTCCCTGCCGACCAGAAAGTTTTGAAAATTAGAATAAACAACTTTGAAAAGCCTTGTAATTTGCTGTGAGAACCCTAGCAAAACCAGAAATCTATTAAAACAGACCAAGCATAGAAGTCATCAACCTTTGGAGGCCTTGGAGTCGCTTTGCCTGACAGCAGCGTCGGTGCTGAGCCAGAGCCTGGAACTTCATGCCAAAAGCCCGAGTACCCTTTGAAGAGCTGTAATTCCTCAAACAACAGTTTTCCTAAGCTAGAGCTGGACAAGAGCCTGGGGAAATTAACACTTGGGTTTTTTCCTTGTTTTTTTTGTTTGTTTGTTTGTTTGTTTGTTTTTAATAACTTAATGAATATCAAATATCAGGATAGCCATGAAGTGGTTTCTGGTTCAAGAATGTCAGAGAAAAACCCAAGCAAATCTCATTAGGAGAACTGAGATGCCTCACAGCTACTTTGAGGACACTCTCACAGTCTGTGGACTCTGCTCCCTTCCTCGTCATCCAAGTGATGCCCATGGATTTCAGCACAGGTTGCTGCTAGCCAGAAAGAAATAAGTCAGAATTCCATAAAAATGGAAAAGATGACATTTTGCTGTTATGTCCCTTGCTCTTTACTTCTGTGTGAGTAACAGGGCAGGCTCAAGCAGATGATTTTCCTTAAGAGTAAGAATTACACAGCTGGGGGTGGTTTGGAATGCTGTAGAAGAGCCTGGTGTTACGGAGTGGGCCAGGGACTATTTTGCTAAAGAAGTTGTGATATGGTTGTGCTGCACTGCAGTTTTGGAGGGTTTGGCTCTCGGGTAAGAGGTGTGCTCAGCTGATCACCCTTGGGACAAGAGAACTGAGTGTTTGGGTGGCTTTGTTTACTGGTTTGTGTTTACTTGTGAAACCAGGAATGAAAGATTCAGGAGATGAGATGAAGGGAAGGGAGACTAAGCAAAGAGACCTTGGCTGTACAAACTGGGGGCAGAGGGACTTAGTTGGGAGAGAAAAGCCTTCCTGCTGCATTGTACTCCCACAGCTGTTGATGTCTTTTCATCTAAGAGCATGGTGTAAAATGCAGACCCACACTTACACGTTGTTTTTCCATCGTTCAGCTTAGTTAAAATTTGTATCACAGAATAATATGCCTTTCATATTTTTCATTAAAATCTTGGCTACCTACTGCATCATTAGAGAACACATATCAAATATGACTTGATCCTAGAAACAAGAGAAAATTAAGATTCTCTTAATGGTATAATTATAAGTAGCATCTTCATATAAATATTGCTACAGTGATGAATAAAGAAATTACATTGTCTTTGAAGCATCCAAACATCAAACAATTTGTCTTTTTCAAAACTGTAAATGGCTGATATTTGAAAATAAGTTGTTCAAAAGATGTGTAAAAATAATCTGAATTTTAGCATTGAGAATAAATCTGGAGTTTGTGTTTTATACACTTCCTACACTGTACTTTTTTTTTTAATGGGATAATCAGATGCTTAAAAAATCCAGCACTGCAGTCTGATTAATTATGTTGTATGGAAAGGATTAAAAGACTCAGGCATGGTACTAAAAATGTTGTTATTGTCCTCAATAAGGGCAGATTCTGGCTTGAAGCAGGGAGGAACTTTTGTCTCTTGTGAGAGTCTACTGACTTATTTGTTTTGTTTTTTTTTCCTTCTGGACCCAACCTTTGTGTAAAACACATCACTTGAGGTCCCACGGGGGACAGAAATATGTAATTTTTGCAAGTTCTTTACTAAATTTGGAGAGTGTTTTAGTAAGCACACAAAACAGATTTTATCATCACGTTCTTGTTAGTTTGGACGTTCTCCTTTGTTCAGTACATAAAAGTATTTAATTTTGTGTCTCAGAATGGAGGTTCAAGTCATCTTCATTACTTTTGAAATCCCGTTATTATGGACTCTGAGCAAATGTTCTCTCCCCCCACACAAACTAAATTGTCCCTGCAGCCTCCTCCTCCCTGCAGTGCCATCCCACTCCATCCTCTTGCTGTGGTCTGTCCATGTCCCTCACCTGTTTGCAGGTAACCTGGCAAAGTAATTTTTACTTTCCTAGCACACAGTGCAATGTCTGCATCCTGAGTTGGATGGACACTTCAGGAGAATGCAAAGTGGAATTGATAAATCCATTTTTGCCCCCCCCTCCTGTGCACATGGATTTCATAATCCCTCTTCTCACTGTGTCTGCAACGCAGTGACCTCAAACCTTGGCTGTCTTCACAGCTCTTTCTCTTGTTTTTTCCAAGGAAATTATTTATGAAATAAATTTTTTTTTTGCCTTGTGTTTTCCTTCCTGTGCCATTTAGAAACAAAGCATTTGCAAACTAAATAAATTAAAAAAATAAAGCCTAGTTAACAAAATATAATATTGCACAGAATTTCTAGTGCTGTCTTTTTACCCAGGGAGATTAAACACCTCACTACTTCCCTTATTGCAAATTATTTCTTGATGTTCAGAGCCATAAATCGAAAGATATTTTCTTTTTTTTTTTTTTCTGAAATACAATTTCACTAAAAATTGCAATTCTCTTTTTACAAATGTAAACAGAATGGCATTTTCTTGGAATTAGGGGAGACGACAGAGCTGAAAGGTGGTTTCCCCAACCTCTCAAATATTTCGAAGAGGCTTCTTTTCCCATTTCTCCAGATCCTAATTCTTCAAGACGTTAAGTAAGGAGATGTCATCCTGGCATGCCTTGGCAATATCACTCTTTGCAGATGCTTTCTACACGGGTATGAACAGTTTCAAGGCTCATGTGTGTGTGTTGTGGCTCAGTTTGGAGCGAGCCAGGCTGTCAGGGCATTGTAGTGGAAAAACTGGAGCTGAGCAAGTGCTGTGGCATAGAGAGGTCCTGGGATCAGTGATATAGTCTGTGGCATTTGGGCTTGCCAAGCCTTTTTGTGGATTTGATGAACACACAGACTCCTCTGCAATAAAATCCTAAGCATCAAACCAAGTTTTACTTGTGCCATGGCAGATATTTCACCCCAGGAGATGATTTGCTTCTGTTGTAGTGGATGAACATGTGTGCTTATATCAAACACTGAAATAAAATCAAAGAAATGCTGTTGATTTTATGGGCTCTGTCAGTATTGGGCATGGATCTTTAATTGTGACTTGAATTACAGTAGCAGCTAAGGGCCCCTGTGAGGATTCACAGTCCCACAGCGCCAGGTGCTATAAAAACATCTGGGTTACAGCAAATAAATGAACCAAACTGATGGGGGGAAAATGAAGAAGATTAATAAAATGACATTAAATCAAGACCATCACAGTTCTTGGCTAAAAGTGTCTCTAATCACTTATGTCCTGTGCTGTACCCAGGTACAATGTTGCCATCTCCTCTCTCCTGACCGTGGGTCAGAGGGTGGCTGTGCCCTTGGCTGGAACCACTCACAGTGCAACAGGTCCAGATGGTGTTGGCAGCTTGAATCTTTGTCACCTTGAGAATAGGCTTCTGGCAGAATTTCAGAGTCCACGTGCCAAACTTCAAATTTATTTTGGAAATTCCATGGAACCCTAAGCACTAGGAATAGTTTGGGAATGTTTCAAATGGCAGAGCTGCTATTTACATACATTATAGGGGTGTAGGAGGGTGTTGCAGTGGGATTACTTTTACTTGGGTACAAAAGTCATGTGAGATGCCAGTTCGAAATACAGAGACACTAAATTATTCTTTTAGTGCTGCAGGGTCTGGAGCTGATCCAAAACTGTTTCATCATAATGCCCATAAAAATGACAGGAAGTTATTAAATATCCATTTCTGCAATACAGAGCAGCTAGGAATTCCAGATACTACTGTATTTAGATCATTTTTCATATATATATATATATGTATTTAACTTAGAAGCAACACTGGGTTTCATTTGTAGCTGACACAGATTGGCTTTGCTCCAGTGGAGTCAATGATCTGTGTCAGTCAATGCTAGTTGAGGATCTGGTGCCTTCTGCTCTAAAACTGTGGAAGACCCATCATCTGTTAAGCTACTCTTAGGCGTGGGATGCAGATGGCATTCATTTTCTCCTGTTGGCTTTGTAATAGAAACATGTAAGACTGAAAGCTCTACCAGAGCACAAAACATGCAAGGTTTAATTTTACAGAGAGCTGTGTGTTACAGGTACAGCCTTTTCCTCACTCACTCTCAAACACTCATTAATGCCCAACCTCAAACCATTTACCTATGTGCACTTTGCAGAAAATGGTGAGAGGACATGGAGCTACAGGGCCAAATGGAATGGCTTTAGGGTGTTCATAAAAGAGCCTCCCAGAAATTCAGGGCAGGAGAATGTGTTGCATTGTATGCAGGGTAAAAGATTTTTCTCGCAGTGCTGGGGAGCAGACAGCAAAGATGTTAAGTGTTACCAAGTCATTGCTCCCTTTTAGTAAAAGCAGCAACAGAAGAGGAAGAAAAACATAACATAGTTGTCTTTCACCACCGCAACAGGCAGATGGTTTTATACCTCTCATTTCTGTTGGGGTTTTGCAGGAAAGCCCACGGAACATGCCATGCCTCATTTGTAAAAACAGAGCAAGTTTTTATTCCTCTCACTCTGAAGTGTCACCTTTAGGCATCTGAACAACTGAGTTTACTGTAGCCTCAGGCTGGGGCTCTGTGTCTGCCAACTGATTGTTATTCAGAATCGCACTCCAGCTGGAGCGTGGCTCAGGGTGGTCGGCAGCAGCAGGGCGGGGAGGGAGGCAAGTAGGGAGGAGAAGGAAAAGAAAGAAAATAAATAAAATATCCCCAAGCAAAAGTAACTCAGCTTGAATTCAGAGGTGAGAATGATGCAGTTACATGCCTCTTATTGTTTATCTGTGTTATGATACTGCCCAAGTTCTATGGTGACTGAAGTTTCCACTGTGCCAGGCAGGGTAGCAAAAATGATTCCTACCCGTGAAGAAACTCCATCCTAAGTTTAAGGCAGGGGAGCAGTGGAGGATCCAGGCAGGAGGGTTGTGATAAGACCATAAGTCAGTATCAATCAGGAGTATAACCTGGAGTCTCAGTGAACCTCCTGCTGTAACTACTGCAATGCATCGTTTACTGCCATTATCATTGCAATTGGTGTTTCTTGTTTTGCAACATAAGGTTAATAATCTAATAACTGTATGGGTCACCCACTCACTCCTCAGCTCATTTGTACTATGCAGCAGTTATAATCTGCTGCAATTTTGTATTATAAGGAACTAATTAACAGCAAGATTATTTTTCCACTGGACTCCGCAGGAGTTTTTGCCCAGGACAACGGTATTCCCATACCTTAGTTCCTCAGCAAAGTTTTTATTCTGTGACATATTCTGAACTTTGTGAGTTGACTTGCCAGAGACATCACACTTACTCTTATGCTGTCAGGAAAAAGTCTTAATTCAGAACCAGGTAGCATGAGTGAGAAGGCAAAATACACATTATTCAATTAACAGTGTTACAAGCTTGTTAGAAGATTTTTAATTTCCTGTGTTAATTACTGTAATACTTCTGGTTTAAATTTAGAAATAAATAAGTAAAAAAGGCAAGAAGCAGAGCTTGCAAAATGGACAAGTATGGAAACTATAAAATCACTACTATAAACCATGATCCTGCCACCCCTTCTTGCACCTGATTTTGTATCATACCATGCATTTCTTGGGTTTTATTTTGCCTTTTTCTTTTCCTTCTAATTTACACCAGTGTAAATTAGTTTAGAGGTCAGTGTCCTGTCTGCCATGGCCCAGTGTCACCTGCTTCAGGAAGGGCCCTCACATATAGCACCTGTATCTGGAATGTATATATTCCTGTATAACACATCTGGAATTTACTGTTATTGCACAAAAGTGTGTTGAAAAAGGCTAAGAGACCCACCATGACTCTCTCACTACTGATACTTCGAAGACTTTGGTCCAGGATGTAAAATTTTAACCAAATAATGCCAATACTTGACAAGTGATGTCTATATTGTCCTTCTTTCATTTAGCAATATAGACACGGTTATTAGGAAAAAAAAAAAAAGAAATTGTGCTTGATGAATTGTTTTAAGAAGCTGTTATATTTTGTAATGTGGCCACTGTGCTGGCAGACTTTTGGCAGGTTTCAAATAAAAACGCCAGAAATAATTTTGTTGACAGCGTCTTGGATCGGAGCACATCCAGCCTTCATCCATAACATGTCAGTAACAGGCAGGAAAATATGTCACCACAGATCTGTATTTTAGAGTCTTAAAATACCGTAGGTTGTCTGGATTTATGGCTTCAAAGTCAACTTCACAGGTGGGTAGCGATATTTTTCAATCATAAATGAAGATGAAAGTGATAACGTTTACGGTTTTCAATATGCAGCATCAATGAAGTATTCTTATGTTAAAACCTGTGGTAACATCTGGTTTACTTTCTGAATCAAAAATCAATTAAAGTTTCATGTAAGAGGAGGAAGGAGGTGAAAAACAAACAGCAAAGGAAAAAAAGAGAAAAAAAGAGAAAAAAGAGCTTTAGCTTTCTTGCAGAGGTCATACAGGTGTGTTAGATTGAAGCAGAGAGCAGGTGGTTCCTGCTGATGAGTGCCTTTGTTTTAGTTTTTTCTATCATCTCGTTTTCATCAGGGCAGAAACTGTGTGCTTGGTTTATTTCTGTTTGTGTCATATGCTCAGATTTCAGTATGAAAAACAGAGTTGGTACCTTTAGGATTAACAGCCGTGGTCACAAAGGGCATCTGCTTGCTTGTTGGTTTAGATCTCCGTGTTTACATCTGCAAGCTGGGATCTTTCAGGAAAAGGGCAAATGCTAGCTTTGTGCTGTGGGTTGGAAACAAACCTTTTGAGGTGCCACTTCAAGAATGTTATTTATGTGCTTCATATATACCTGCCTGGGGCTTAATTAAACACCTTCCTGGCTTCAGTCCCAAAGCACAGAGGCTTTCCTGAGCAATGTGAGTAGGCAGCTGATGTTCACTGGTGGGAAATCCAAGTGAAAGGTGGGAGTTTGCTGCCAGGAGCACGGGGTATCACAGGCCTCTGGCAAAGCTGTAATCTCCAGGAGGTCAAAGCTGGTCACAGTGGCACAGCAACATCTCTCTGGAATTAACAGAAATACAAATAGGATTGATCTGAGGTGTCAGTGTTATCATATGGTATGATGTGTCTGCAGTTTTGCTGAGAGATTTCATATGACTGAGGGGCAAAAAAAAGCAGCTTTCCAAGCCTGTGCTGAATAAAGTTGTTTGTCTTTCTTTGAAATGTCATTTATCTCTTCTTGCTTTTTATCAAGAGAAATTTCCTGATGGAATTTTGAAAAGAAAGTGAAAATGTTCTTTTCTGCTACCTTGCAGTGTAGTGAACCTCAGTGCTTTGCTTATGAATAGTTTTCATCCTCTGGATACACTAGAAATGCTCAGTCTTTATTTTTGGAGATTTTGCTCAACTATTGATTGGATGCCTGAAGAATTAATGGAATTATAACTTGATATGGATTCAGTGCAAGTGCAGATATCCTGAAAGCTTAAGTATGTGTGTGTATTTCTGTCACACTCGGACTCATGGATGGTGAAACCACACTTAATGCAAGGCTTCATTAAACTTTTGAACTACAACTGGGTTGTAGATATAATTCAAGTCCATGAGCTATTTTTTATTTTTTTTCAGTTTTAGAAATTCTGACCATTTGTGGTGAGAGCATTAGATGATTTTCAGGACTGTGACTATCAGTTCTGTAACTCTGTCATTGTCTTACCTGTCCCCAGACGCTGTGAGGGCTTGTCTGGGTTTCCCAGCTGGTTCTCCCCAGACATTCCTGTCATCCCTCTAGGTTGCCCTGTGCCCTGCTGCGAAAGACAGAATATCTTTGCCACTTACTAAGAAGCCCTGTGTTCTTTTTGTGGCTTATTTATAATTTTCTTTTCCTAGGAAAGGCACAGACTCTCTTTTGTGCCTATTTTCATCACCTGAAAGATGAAGACCATAAGAGTTTCCTAAAAACAGTGTTAGAAGACTAAATTAATTAGCATTTGCATTCATACTTAGGGTGAAGAGTCTATAGAAATGGAAGTATTTATATTCTTTTTGTTTGCTTGTTGTGGAAAATTGCATTTCTCAAGGCTCCTGACCTCCTTTTCAGATTTTTCTCCAGTAGTAGTAGTAGTAGTAGTAGTAGTAGTAATAATAATAATAATAATAATAATAATAATAATATC
>VXAY01002704.1:395117-469972 GCA_013399855.1 Oxyruncus cristatus | reverse complement strand
GGAGAACCCTTGTGTCTTTTCCAGAACTAGAATAAATGATGGAGTCCAGATCCCACCTTAGATGTTTAATGCCTTGAACTTGTCTTTCCATTGCAAATTTATAGCCTTTGTAATGGATAGACCCCCAGACATAAAGAGAGTCTCAACATTATCTTTCTCTGTGAACTGAATTCTTGATATAGAAAAGTTGAAAAATATTTTCCAGCCTCTTCTGAAATCAAATCTGTGAGGTTTGCTGGGCCTCCCTGTTCTAGTCTTGTTGCTGTGTATAGAAAAAAAGTTGCAGTAAGTGAAACAAGCTCTGAACTACAGAAGAACTAATCTATTACAAAGCTTTTTGGTTTCATGAAAAATTTAAAATGGGAAAAAAAAAAAAAGAACAGACTTTTAAAGAAGTTCCAGCAGCTCTGTTTTAGACACACCATCCCTCATAATAAAGGAAATGAGGCAAAAATCCTAAATAGATGAGGTCGACTGGGAGGAGGAGCATCCGCAGTTGTTCTGGCTGTGAGGCCAGATCCTTTAAGTGAATTCAGCCTTCCAGGAAACTGGGGTGCACTGATATTTCATACAGTTCCTGGGGGCGCTTCAGTGCGTGCATGAAATCACATGTAATGCAAAATGCTGAGGGGAATCCAGCAAAAAGCATGAGAGGGATGAAGCGCAATAAATATTTTAAGATCTCGTGAATGCGAACGCAGCACTTCCTAAACCCCTCAGCCTCGAGAGCAGGGGTGCCGTGTGCATCGCAGACAGAACATATGGCGCGACCACAGAGAAGTCAGAGCTAATCAGTGAATGGTGATGGAGCTTTTATTGTAAAATTTTAAGGGTGTGATTAAATCTAATGTGTATGCCAGACGAGAAGCTTGCCTTCAATTCCTTAGACCCACCAGCGTAGGAATGCACGCTGCATGCCCTGAGGGGATGTGATGTTTTCTGGGAGGGCAGAAAAGTTCACCAGGGGGGTGTCCGTATTGATTTTTATCTCCGTGCATGCCCCTGTGAATTATTTATCTTCCTGTATTCTTCTCTGACATCTTGTTATAAAAATCTCTTGGAAGTTACTGTAAAGCTCCTTATTCCCAGACTTAATGAGGGCTGGTGGGAAGTTGTCACTGATAAGTGAGTTTGGATGAGTGCTGGGTTGGGCAGCTGGTGCCCATGTGCCAGGAGAAGATGAGGAGAGTGGGTTTCACTATTGAGCATCCTGTGGGTACCTTGCATTTCTTCACTGTATAATGACTTGGGATGGATTCAGTTATTGCCACAATGTATTATAACAGCATGGATTGTATTTGGCTCATGGGCTTCACCCACCGTGGTCGCAGGGCGTAGTTCTGAGGACATACCTTACTATTTGGATTCTGCTACTTGTTTCCTTGTCTAAGTGCCCTTTCTAAATGTCCATTTTCTTTTGATGTTTCTAGGAGCTGGTGGGGAGTAATCCTCCTCAAAGAAACTGGAAAGGAATTGCAATTGCCTTACTTGTTATTCTCGTTATCTGCTCCCTGATTGTCACCTCTGTTATACTCCTGACACCAGGTATTTATAACCTTTAACTCACTCCTGTTCCGTTTTTCTTCTGTAATTTTACACTTCCAAGGGTAAAGGGGTTGCAAACTGACTGAAAATTCAGCATCAAAAGAATGCTCCTTCCTGTCTTTATCTTGATATGATGCCGAGTTCAAGGCCTTTCTTAGGAAGATTGTAGGAGAGTTTTACATTTCAATTCAAAATCAGGGCTGCTGAGCTGAGGATACAAGCCAGGAACTTGGCTGTCTAAGCATACATGGGGAGTGCCATTTTAAATGTGCCCAGGTAGGGGAGGCACCCACACAGGGCAGACAGTCAGGACACAGGAACTCCTGAAATTCATGTCTACGTGGAGCAGCAGTTGTCAGTGGAGTGGCAAATCCTAGGCCATCTAAAATGGCTTTAGATCATTAGATGGCTTTGCCTAGGCACCTAAATCCCGTCCCATTTAGCTGGATTGATTTTCAGTTCAGACCGTGGTGTTAACAGAACAATTTCAGATGTATCAGATAACACTTAACCACAGTAAATAATTACTAACTTCCCAATAAGGAATTCTTTAAGTTAATCCCCCTACCAAGTTTCAGTAAAGTTCTGTGCACGTAACCTCTGTAAATTACTTCTCTTCCAGTAGGTACTGAGGTTGTAGGCTTGAATTTTAATGTGGTATCATTATGGTTACTGATTATTATATATTTATACAGCCCTGTAAATTTCCATGCCTACTTAGGGAGCTGAAATAACACACTTTCCCAGCTCTGGTAAGATTGTGAACTGAATATGAAACGACAAACAAAGTGACACACAAGACATAGAAAAGAGAATTCAGTGTCAGAAAGGATGAGGAGGTACAAAACACAGGAGAAGGTGAAGGTCCCCTGTGGTAGGATGTAGAGCAGAAGAAAAGAGGCTCCTTCTTGGATGAGTTTATGCGAGTGATAGAACCTAGGGAACAGCAGGCCAGAGAGCACAGAGCTGAGGAGGAGGATGGAGGCAAGGGAGAAATGAAACCATAGGAAATGGAAGAGAACAGAGTGGTGAAGTGGAAAAACAAGATGGAAGTTGTGTGGCAGAAATTTCCAGCTCATTACGTGTGAACTGACATGCTGGTCTGGGCCATCTTCCCTCACACAATTCTTATCCCACAATCCTGCTGTGTGAACTGGAGACAGTGGCAAATCAAGCAATACAGGATTGCACTGAGTAAATTTGAAAGTGAGTGAAACAATCATTACATTACCCTTTTGGTCGTTTATTTTCATGCCATATTCAGTTTATTTCATGTTATCCAGAACTTTTCAAAGTACGTGTAAGTAGCACGTAGTCATGCCAGAGTAATTATGTAATGAAATGAATTAAGGTTAAACTTAATTAAGGATCATTTATTAAATTAGTTTTGCTGGTGTTTGGATTCAACACCTTCGGACAGTGCCGTTCATCTCTGCCATGTTTTGGGGAATGGTGTGTGGACTTTGCTCACATCAGGCACAGCTTATTAGATATGGGGATGTTTCCTTTAGTTTTACAGAAATGCAGTCACAGGCTTTTCAAAGATGCACACTAAAGCCTAGATTCCTAAGCCCATACCTCAAGAAGCTGTCTTGAAGCTATAGATGGGACCATGGGTGCCACTACTATCAAAGGGATTTCATATGATGGGTACATAGGGAGAAGCATAACATACCTGTACAGACTCAAATACAGTTGAAGTCACAAGTCTTCCCTTTCACAAGGCCACCTGTAATAACAATTCCCTTGGGAGAATGTTCAGAATGACACCTGCTGAGGACTTAGCAGCTCTGGTTTAAATTCTGGGCTGCATTATAGACCTCTTTTAGGACTTCTCCTACTCCCACAGAGAAAACCACACAAAAAATCCACTGTAATAACTTTTATGACTATAGATACTGCAGTGCTGTTGTCCAGGTAAGTGTCTAGACAGAGAAGGTACAGTGAGCATTGAGACCCTGTAGTTATTGTTCTTTAATTTAGGAAGATACAAGTAAATATTGCTTATTACGATGACCTTCTATTTTGTGTAGTGTGAAGTGGGAATATGAAATACTCACATTTAGTTATAAATAAAATTCACAAGTGTATTTATGTATTTATATTTGTGTGTGCATAAGCAGAGATGCTCCCCCTTTGGGATATATATGCACACACATAAATCACACAGTTTTTAGTATGTAATCAGCAACAACTCCAAATAGAACTGTTGAGAGATTTTCCCTGCTTAAAACTTAGAAATATGCAAAGTCTATTTCTATGCTAAAATTTCTATTCTTGTTTTTTGAGATTTGTAATTACCTGATCTGCTGGCAGATGGGGCTTGGGTTGGTTTTTGCCCTGTTCATGTTTCAGAACTGTGTCCTACATGCAAATACAAAAAGTCTGAGCCCAGTACTGCTCCTGTTTTTATTATGGATCCAGACTGCTTCATGGTGAGACTCTGCCAAGGGTAAATTAGAGAGCTTAGGTTGCTGCTGTGGCTTGGCAGCAGCTGAGTTCAGTCTTCTTTTGAGCCACTGGGCCTGGAACTTGTTACGAGGATGTGCTATGGCAGAAGGGGATGGAAGGCTCATTTCACAGGCATTTCCCACCAGCCAGTGCTAAGTGAGACATTGAGGCTGATTTGACAAACACAAAAATACCACGTTGCTAATCCTGACTGGGGATAGCAGTGAGAAAGGTGGAGGAGCCTGTCCAAAAGGAGAAGCACAATTTGTGTTTCCCTGCTATAAGATAGTTCTCTGGAAGAAGAAATGTTTATCCTCTGGTAGCCAAACTGAAAATTAAGTGATGGGTACTTGAACAAGAGGCAAGGAAGGGGCAGGAGAACAGTGAAGAAAGGAGGTGAAGCAGTTTTGTGGATGTTCATGGAGAGCTGCTAAGTATGAGAGTGACAACAGGGAAAAAAAACAAGCCCAAACCAAAACACACAAACAAAACCCCCCTTCTTCCCTGCAAATGTCTCGAAGGGGGTAATGCAGTCTGGCTTGGGCAGAGCACAGTGCTTGAGAATACTTCAACTATTTTTAAGTCTTCCTTCTGATGATAATGTTAGAGTCCAGCCTGACACTGCCCTACCAGTACAAATAACCTTTTGCATTTTACCTCTGAATTACTTAATTGTTTCTGTCTATCTCAGCCCTCTTCCTGGCTGGGAAACTATTCTTCTCTAAGTATTTTGGTGTTGGTTTCAAGGCCTGTTTTGCGGTTCAGTACTATGGCATGAAATGCAGAGGTGCTCTAAACCCAGTGCTGAACATCATGCAATGCCTACAGAGAGTAATTTGGGACAAATATGGGGTAGATTGCAGCATGCAGACATGTAGTCCGTGTTCAGACAAAGAAAAGTGGTTAACTGGACCCTTAACTTGCAACAATACTCTGAAAACTTGAGTAATCTCCTGGGTAGTCTTCTGCAAAGTCAAGAACAACTGGTAAAGTGGGAAATGGGGAAGATTTGCTTAGCAGGACAGATAATGACTAAGGTATTTAATAATAGGGGGAAAGGGGTATTTGTATATCTCTTTAAGATTCTTCTTCAAATCAGCCCAAATCTTTAAAGGTTTTAACTCTTGATTCAGCTGCAGAAGGGCTGAAATCCCTACTGGTATGGATTTCTCAGGGGAAGGTCACTCACCCTCCTTCGAGATTAGCTCTTAACCTGAAATCAGTGGTCCTTGCATTCAGCAGACATGGTCATTACAGTAGAAGTGCTTTAGTGCTAGCCAATACTTATGTCTTATTTTATAAAGTCCTGAAAACATTTGAACATTTCTATGATTCGTATATCCTTTAGTATTCCAGAACAACATTCTCAAAAGAAGCAGTAACTGTGTGAAAGTTTACATTTAATTACACCATAGCGAGTCCTGCCATTCCACCCACCTTTGAAAAACGTGAAACTGTTTATACAAATGGTAACAGAGTGGGTCTGAGCCTTGCCTAATTGGTGGCTGCTCACTTGTTGCAGCACATGGCACCTGTACAGGTCCCGTCTGGGCACTGCTCTGTGTGCACTTATATAAACCCATGCAAAACTTTATGAATGTGCATGTCTGTGCACACACACACACGTAGCAAAGCTGAAAAGAGGATCCAGCCTACAGAAATTTTGAGTAAAGTAAAGCCTTCCTCTAATTCCATTAGACATTTTGCTTAGACAGAGGCTGCTTTCTCATCCCCTCTGTTTGGAAATGGAGGCAAGCAAGGACTTTTTGCACATCTGTTCCTGATATTTAAAGATTTGTTGGGATATACATCAAGTTTTCTCCTTTCAAATCTGACCTTTAGATGAATAAAAGAAAGTACACTCAAATCCTCATTAAAATTTTTGCAAAATCCATAGGAAACATTTTTCAGAGATGGTACCAAGCATTAATTCACAACATGCTGTCAGACAGTCAAATGTATTGCTTAGAAAGCTTTGTAGGACTTTTGATACTCAGGAAGAGCAAGGAAATATCCTTTGACCAGCCCTGCAGGATAGCAGTTTGTTTGTTCATCGTAGTTATATATGATTCTATGATTCTATGATTCTATGATATAGATATAGAGGTGGTGCAGCTCCCTGCCTGGCTGTCTCCATCCTGCGCAACAAGGGGGAATAAGAAGGGCTTCCCGCTCTGCCCCTTCCCAAATCTCCACCACAGAGGTTTTCTTGTGCCTGTCCTTATACCCACATGGTGGGGAAGAGGGTGTCCCATGTTCCTCAGGGTGGCATTTGGGAAGCAGCTCCTGGAACAGCTGTAACCCCAGGGCTGTTTGTGGGCTCAGACCTCCCGCTCTGCTCTGCCTGACCTCCCTGGATATCCAGTTCTGGGGACTTGCACCATGGTGGAAACTAACTGGAACCATTTCCTGGGGTTCTTGTCGCCTATATTTTCCATTTTTATAAACAAAATTATGCAGAATAACTTGGCATAATACTGTCACACGGAGGCATTTGGCTGAGGACTTGTATTACTGTGTTTTGGTATTTGGAAGCCACACTGAGCAGCATCACTGAAACCCCAGCCAGACTTAGGAAAAATATGAACATTGAAGAATATAATTTAATTCGGTAAAAATGATAGTTTGTATTGAAACACCTTTCAGTGGGACAAAACACTGTTCACAGGTAATTTTCTGTCTTTTCAGGTAGCTCAGGGGTATCAATTTAGTATAGTAAAGGAGACTTTTTTTCTTTTACTAATTGCCTTCAAAGTCTGATTCCACATTTCTAATCATGAGTGTTCAGTGTTAGTTTAGCACTAAACAATGTTAAAGGTAGCTGAGGCTGCAGGATGCTATTAGCATCCTCAGGTGTGAGGATACTGTAGTGAGGAGAGATGCTGTGGAAATACCCAGAATGTAGCCTCATGTTTTCTTTGACAGAGCAAGAGTATTTAAAGCTGACTGAAATGTTTCCATGAAAATATTATTTCAGAAAAAAATTGAATGTTGAAAACAAATTCTTCATAGAGGGTGACTGCTTGTCATAACAAAAAAAAAAATGCGCTTGATGGGAAGAAAGGAAAGAAGGAGTATATTAATCAAAATTGTTGGGTTTAGTTTTTCTCTAAAATTTTCAGCTTTGGTATTTCCGTGTTTCCAAATGAAACTGTATATCCTTTCACTAAAAGTTAAAACTAGTATGGGCCAGCTATGCAACACTTGAGGATTTTAGGTTATGTCTCATAGACTTTTTAAACGTATTTCTGCAACCAAGAGTGATTCCCATGGAAAACCTTTTGAGACTTTCTGAAGTAATTTGTATGAGCCTTTATAAGGTTAAATACATTTCCAACAATGCTTCTGCATGGCAGTTTTTAAGGAAATAAAAATATAAGCTGTAAAAACTTGGCCATTTAAAATGCTTCTTGGAAATGTATCTAATGATTTCAGAAATGTTTTAGTGTTAAGTAGCTTTAATATACTTCGAATAGTTGACATTATATATCACTATGACTTCTATAGATGTGTTTTTGTGACTTTAAAAATCTTTTTTGATCAAGTTTTGTCTGAAAATGTGTGTTTTTTACCATGTTTTGGCCTTTTTTTATTTGTTGAGACCAGGCATCAATAACAAAGAGTTTTCTGTTAATGAACCATTAGATGGGCCTTTTATAACGCCAAATATGGGAAGGGACTCGTGTGTGACAGAAAGATTAATGTGGACTGTTTCCAAATAAGATGTTTGCATGGCACTATTCACAGTTGTTGTACTTTCAGACACATTTTAAAGCTGAACTAATGGCAGTTTGGTTTTGAATGTTTTGCAGTTGAAGATAACAGCTTGTCTCAGAAGAAGAAGATAACAGTGGAAGATCTCTTCAGTGATGATTTTAAAATTCATGACCCAGAGGCTAAATGGATAACTGGTGAGTGAGGCATAAGCATTTTGCACTGTCTTTGCTTTGCTTCCTTGCTCCCTGCACATCTATTTTTTATGTCCTTCTTTATTCCTCCAGTTCTTTATTTTGCTTCTGAAATTATAGAGTCAAGGAGTGGCTGGGGCTTGAAGGGACCTCTGGAAATCATCTTGTCCAACTCCCTGCTCAACTAAGGGCACCTAGAGCTGGTTGCCCAGAATCATGCCCTCGGACTCCTATTTTAAATCCTGAAATTCCGATCCCAATTTTCTCCTCTTTAACATGCAAACACCACTGCTCTGTTATAACTTTTTACCTAGGGCTGTCCAATGGGCTCATAGAGAGGCATCAAAAACTACAGCCTTTGTCTCAAAGAGCTTCCAGGGCTTAGGAAGCGTTGTTAGCGCACGGTTGAAAGAAGTGGTTGGAGCACCATCAGTTATTATTTCACCATAAACAAAACCGCAGGTTTATATTCCCTCATCAAAACATTTTTTCCTGGCATGGAGGTGAAGCATTGCTAAGCAACAGGCAAACAGTGGTCCAGCAGCAGCTGGGCTGGGGCTTGCACACAAGCCATGTGCTCTTTTTATCCTCTTCTGCCTTACATTTTCCAGTCAGGGGAAAAACAAATAGTACTTGAATTAATGCATGTTGTATTTGCTGGAGTGGAGCTACTTTGGGGGATGTAGATTCCAGCTCTCAGTGGAAATTGCTGCAGTCAAAACAAGCTTTGGCAAGAATAAAATGATTTGTGGTATGCTGTTCGTGTAAGTTCCAGTCCAAGTCCCATTATCATGGAAGTTATTAGTTTTTATTTTGAATTTAATGGGGAACTGGATCAAGTCGTTCCTTCTGTTTAGCTTTCCTTGTCTACCATGCCCATCGGGAACAATTTTAATACCTGTAATGAAAAGGGAGAGTGTTAAAGGGTAGTGCTGAATTAACACATTCCCCAGCTGCAACTTCTCCCACCCACTCAAGTAGAGGAGAAAGCACTTGCAGATGATACACACCTTCAAAAACACACCTGCCAGGGGGCAGGAGCTCTTTTTCAGGCTGTGTTCTCCGTGGGAATGCTGCTTCCCACAACCACTTTTCCGGTAATAACGATAACAGAAATATCTGCATTGCAGTTCAGAATTTTCTGTCTAGCATCCTTTATCTTTTAGCATGGGTATTCCTAATGGCCTTAATGAAGGAAAAGGTGTTTTATTGAGGTCCTAACTGCTATTTTCTTTATTTGCTAGAGTATAGCAAATACAGTGGAGGAATAATAATGAATTAAGTAAACTCTTGCAGGAGCAGAGAATGAAGTATTGCCCTAGAGCTGCCTATAATATTCCCCCCACTGATGAGTATCACTTTATGTGGATATAAGGCTTATTTTCCAAAGAACTACAATCTTCCATGAAAAAAGTAGCATTTCCTGTGCTGTTCCAATTATGGTCAAATGTTAAAGCAATATAAACTTTTATTAAGGGTCTGATCTTAACTGTTTTAAAATCCTGTCATGTCCCTTTACGGACTCCAGTGCAGCTTTGCCAGATCTGAAATTACTAAAATATTGTTTTTGTGAAGTATAAAAGACAAAGTGATATTCTGCAAACATGCATAGATATTTTAGAATTACTTGTTCTATTGGTTTGAGACAGGCAACCACTGACACTGCTTTTAATATGTCTAGAGGAATTTTATGGAGACAATAGATACTCTGCAGATTTACCCAAGGGTGACTTTGCATTTAAGGGCAAGATGCTAATCTGCAATGTCAATCATCTGAGGACCCATAGCCATTTTACAACATTAATTGCTTTTCTCTATTATAGTTGCTTTCCACAGCTCTCTCTAGCTGGCTAAGTGGTGAAATCTTGATTAAGTCCCCGATAAGCAAGACAAAAGACCAGTAGCCAGATTCCTGAGCACACAGTTGTTACTGGTCTTTTAGTCTCAGTTTTCAGAATGCAAATGAAAGACTCCAAAAATGCCAAAGCCAAACTAATTAACTTAGTATAGCAAGAATGCTGGAATGCCTTAGCAAAAATAAATTGCATACTTTATAATTGCATATTTAAAATTGCATATCAGCTCACAAACTGAGTTGATGCTCTGTGGGGATTCACACAGTTGTTAAAGGATGGGTACCTGTTGTGTGTCCTTCTTCCCCTTCTCCTGTTAATTATACAGCAAAATACCGTGGTCATTCAGAGACCTGCAAAGTTCCCTGACCTAAAGTCCTCTTACCTCTTCAAAGCTCTATTTCCATCCTTTCCCTCTACATTATTGCAGACGACAGGAGATTGGTGGCCTTCCCAAAGATGAAGCAAGCTGCATGTTTAGGAGTATTTGAATCATCTGAGGGATTTGCTCCCCAAATAGTTCAGTCACTAAAATATCTTGTGTTCTTCCCAGTAAGCAAGGGGCTGATTCAAACACTCTGAAGGAACAAGGTCTTTCCTTTGTCTGGAATGAGTCTTAGAGCAAGCGTTAAAATAAACAAAATATTTATATTCAGGGTGACGCTTAAAAATATGCTGCAAGTTCCCTGAAATTGATGGGATGAGCTCATGTTCTTCATTCTCAGTGGGCAAGTGAAGAAAAAACATATTTCTAATCAATAGCGTTGTGTCATTCCATTGATTTTAAAGGGGCTAGCTTAAAAAAAAAGAAGCAGTCTCAAAACTACATACTTATGTATGTAATTTTATCATAAAATGACATAATTACACTTTCAGTGTAAAGATTACAGGCTTGTTCTCAGCTTTCAGTCACAACTTGTGGCTCATTTATGGATATGTTTGCACCTTTTTTTATTGGAATTGCAATTAAATTTACTTGCACAAAGCGAGAGATGTGCCCAAGCTGGAAATTTGAACCTCTTACAATTTCTGTCATGCCACTGTAATTTCAAATTCCAGTCTGCATTTTTATCCAGTGGTTTAGGGAGAGGAAAGAATATTTCTATTAATTAGCTGCTGTCTTCTACTGCCCTGACCATTCTTGTCATTGACTCCGCTAAGAGGGGAGCAACACATTCATAGAGCATGTAGTGACAGGACAGGGGGGAGTGGCTTCAAACTGAAAGAGAATAGGCTTGGATTAGATACTAGGAAGAAATTCTTTACTGTGATGGTGGTGAGGCAGTGGCACAAGCTGCCCAAAGAAGTTGTGGATGCTCCATGCCTGGAAGTGTTCAAGGCCGGGTTGGATGGAGCTCTGTTATACTACAGTAAGTATAAAGCAGTGCAGTATGAGGAATTCGAGTGAGATTGTGCTGGTGATTAAATGGCATTCCCTGCAGTCTAAGTGCAAAGAGTCCGACCTGGGTCTCTTTTCCAGCCCCATTTATCCCATGCATTCTCCTATGCTCTGTTCCTCATTGCTTCGTGTCTCACACTCTACGCCATTCTATTGCCATCCTCTGTTGTGAATTTCCCTTTCCTGTACAGCTAGAATTACCTTGTCCGTATACTAAGCATGCATATGAGCTCCAATCAGGGGCTCATTTCATACTGTGTATCTTAAATGTTGTATTTGAACATTTCCTTGTTTTCATTTCGCCCTCCACAGCCTGGCAGGACTGTCCCATGGCAGCCTTTGGTTAGCCCTCTCCCATATGACAGGTGGCCTGCTCGTTAGTCTAGTCCCTAAGTACCTAGCAGTTCTGCTTGTGAGCTCCACATTACCTTGTAATTACCTTCACAATTACCAGGCTTTTCCTGTAATTCCTCTCACAGCGGATTTTAGCTCAGGTGTCTGAAAAGCTTGGTGGGATGCTGCAGTATTCCTGTGATGGTTGACAAAAAGCAGGATAAAGCAAGCTGTCATTTTGTACTGAAGAGCAGCTCAGTCCTCGGATTTCTCCTGCAAACAATAATTCATAGTCATTACCTAGACCTGGCCTGAGAAGCCAGTTGGGTTATGAGTGCTGGTTTTGTGGATCTGTTGAGCTGCAGTGATTCCTGTCAGTTGTGAATCTGATCCCCAGCACCTTGGGAACACTCCTTCATGGGAAGGGAGCATCATGCCCAGCATCAAAGAAAGCAGTAGAGACTGAACCATATATACCACTTGTGGAGACTTATGCTTATCTTCTGTCTTTGTACTTGATGGCAAACACATTTTGCCCACATTGAAAGTACTTGGCTGCTGTTATAGTTAGAAAAACACAACAGTGGCCTCTAATATATGGACAGAGGTTACTGTGATTGATTGGATGCAACATGCTGGCATTACTTACTTCTTAGAGGATATTTTCCAGCCTTGCTGTTGGCATCTTGCAAGACAGTGTATTTAGCAGTGGCTGTTGTCAGGATTTTTGGCTGTATCTTAGTGACTGGAGGTTTTAATTAGGAGTGCATCTTCTTTGTGCTAGACGCTGGCCAGACACGGGGAGACAGCCCTTACAGAGGGGTTGAAGCCAAGTGAGGAGAATAAGGTTGAAATGAAGAGCGCAATGTAGTCAAGCAGCGAGGAGCACTGAGATACAGGGCACCAAAGGACGTGTCTGGGGTCACAGGAACTTAAGAAAATGTGAAAATCAAGCCCCGCTCTCCAAGGTACCAGCCCAATCACTTCACCTGTAATGCTGGCAAAATAGTGAAGAGGAATAGTGGGTAAATTAGCAAAAGGATCTGAATGACATTTTCAGAAATGGCTCAGTTATTTGGAAACCTGCCATCCAGTGACAACCAGGACCATGGTGTGCCCAGCTCACCTCTGAGAATGGTAGCTAGGCTTTTATCTCAAAAGTCCCTTTGAAAAATGCACTAACAACTAATATCTAAAATAATTGAGTAATTCTTTTATCTTTAATACCGAAGCACGTATGTTTTGTTGCATGTTTTACTAATAACATCATAGAATCTCTGGGCTCTTTTAAAGTCTAATATTGAATTTAATGACCTAGAACTAATAAGTTTTATTTACCATGCTGAAAAAAAGCATCGTGTAGTAACTGAGGTAATTTATTTCAGTTTACCTTTAATAATAATGCTTGGATCAACAATACTTGGATAGTCCAAATGCCCCCAAACCTCTTCTCTGCAGTGTAAATCCATTGAGCTGTATTGATAAAAGCATTGATGCATTTCAAATGATGCAGATGCGTGTGGAGTAGATGAATTATTTATAGGTTGCTTTGCATGGATATTAAGAACTTTGTAAGTGCTAATATTTTTCATTGTGAAAAAGGTTTGTGTTAAGGTGCTTGCTTTGACATCTCTTCAGTCTAAAATTGCCCTGCTAGAGAGCTGCAGCATGGTTGCCTGGAGTGCAGGCTTCTCTGGGCTGCTTCTCCACAGGACAAAACCTTCATAGAGTCACTGAGGTTGGAAAAGACCTCTACGATCATCCAGTTCATCTGTTAACCCAACACTTCCAAGTGCACCACTAAACCCTGTCCCTGAACACCACATTGACGTGTTTTTTTGAACACTTTCAGGGATGGTGATTCCACCACTTCCCTGGGCAGCCAATTCCAGTGTTTGACTACACTTTCAGCGAAGAAATTTGTCCTGATGTGCAATCTAAACCTGGCACAACTCAGGGCCATTTACTCTTGTCCTCTCACTTGTTACTTGGGGGAAGAGGCTGACTCCCACCCAACTACAACCTCCTGTCAGGTAGTGGTAGGGAGCAGCTGACAATTTGCAAATGACCATCCAAATTGTAAGGCAGCAGGAGCCTTTTCCTGGCAAGGTTGGGCTGTTGGCATGGAAGAAAAACTCATCTTTCTGTTTGTCAACCAAGGAAAAAAAAACTGTCTTCCTTGGGCACTGCAGTTTGCAGTCCTGTGTGCTTGAGGTCTGTGTTAGGGAGGAGCAGGACCTCCATGCAGGCACCCTTGAACCGTGGTGCCGCCAGAGGAAGGCCACACACTTGTCCCAGTTCTTGCCTCAAGTTAAATGAATGTAAGCTAGAAAATGCTCACATCTAGTGAAGGCATAAATAAAATTGGGTTACTCTATCAGAATATTTGCCCGCCTTGTTAAATGGAAACACTATCATTAATTCCCATGTGTTTTAAATATGTGTTAGGAGGGCTTAAATGAATGGGTTTAATGGTCTTAATGGTTCAAAGAAAACTTGCCCCACTCACAACTGTGGTCTGCTAAACCTCACATCCTCATGACAGCTTGTAAAAGTGACCTTATGCTGAGATGAAGACACCATTACTAACAAAACATGCTATGTGGATCAGAGGAAAACACAGGGGAAGGACTAAGAAGGCTCTTTTGGTCTAGCACATCATGGTTTTGCTGGGTATGGCCTTCAGAAACCCTCTGTTATGATTCATAAAGATACAGATGCTAGTTAAGTGAGGTTTTAGATAGTGTTAGTGCCAGGAGAAGTGTCTCTGTACTTTAGAGCTGGTTGATTACTATTCTTAATCTAAATTCCTTCATGAAATGGCATCCTATGTTGCCAAGACAGAGTAGGTAAAAGATCTTGCTCTGTCACGACTGCCACATTGAGAAAGAAGTGAGGAAAACCATTAGAACCATAATTTTGATTTTAGACCCCATCCTGGATCATCTTCCTTGTGGATTTCTACGTATCTGTCCTCTGAGAACACTGAAGAGAAGTTGCCCTACTCCCTTTCAGCTGCTGGGTGACTGCTGGAGTTCAGCAGTGGCAGTAACCTATTCACCAAAGAGAGAAAACCTGGGAATTAATGGCTTTTGAACAGACTGTAATAGTCCGTGGAGCAGACCATTTCTGCCATGTAGCTGTTTTGTTCATTACTGCTAAAGAGAATGAAATGAGAAATCAATTTGGCTCTTTTAAAAATTAACACAGTCTGCAGGAGCAAGCTGGGGAGGAGCGCGGTGCTGTGTCTTTGGCAGTGCCTCAATGCCATTTTCTCCACAGTGCTGGGGTGCTGATGGGGTATTTGTGCTGCTCTTGGACTGAGAAAATAATTCTTTGGTGTGCACAGCAACTTCTGAATTTACAAGGAGAAATATGCTGGAGAAAGTCCTGTTCAGGAAAATTATCACACCCTGGAAAAGCAGAACACTAATGGTCAAATAGGGAGGTTGTTTGTGGTATTTTTTAGTAGTTTGAGGTCTTGAGGAGGTTAAGATTTCCATATGAGCCTAACCCTAAGTTTAGGAGCCTCTGTAAGTAATTTCTCCAGAGCCTGCTGAACTCTAACCATTCCCCTGCTTGTCACTGATTGTTGTTGAGCCTCTCAGTCAAAATGTGCTCTTGAGGTACCAACATATGGCTTCAGCTACTGGACACCTGAAAACCCATGTGCAGTAAAAAGTGGCCTCAGGCATTCAGTGCATTCTATTTGTTATGTCTCTGCATCTTACCAGGTTGAGTGAAGAGTCTGGCCCGGGGACAGGGCTGGTGGCACGAAGGTCACCTAGGAGAAGTGAGATGCGAGAGAACGGGTGGTGAGGAGGGCACTGACAGAGCGATGCTGCGCAGGGAGGACAGGCTGAAGTCACTCAGGGGAGAAGCCCCGACAAGCAGGGAGGATCTTGGGGGTGTTCCAGGTGGAGAAGGGGCTGGTGTTGTGCAGAGAGCGAAAATTACTCTGGAAGTCAGTACTGCCTGAGAAATAGCTGGAAAATGCATTCAGTTGCATTCAGGAGGATAATATCAAAGGGAACAATTAGCAAAGCAAAATGGCTGGAAGAGGCAGGAAAATTCCTTGGACTTCCATTCTGCTTATCTGGGTTCCGCTAATACTACTCCCTGTATCTGCCTAATTCTGTTCCCACTATTTTTTTAAAAAACAAAGCAGGAAAAATAGGCTTCCCTCTGAAAGGCAACATGACTGTCCCAATCTCACATGTTAGACCAGCAGGCTGGTTTCCTAGACTTTTTATAGCCGCTAACAAAGACAGATTCCCCATTTCCCTCTTTATCCCAACTCCACTAAAATTAATATTTTTTCCCTCAAAGTAACTCAGAAGCCAGGCAGTGCCTCCTAGTGTGACCCCGTATGCCAGCGAGGAGCAGTTTTGGGGAATAATTTGAAGCTGTAAGAGGTGTGTGAAAACTAGAGCAACCTGGGCTCCATTGTGTGTTAAAATTTTTTGTAGTTTTGAGGTAGAAATCCATGGGAATTGGGTAGAAGCTGCCCTCCTTGCCTTTCCCCATCACCACGCCCTGTGTTGCGCTGAGGGGCACCGTGGCGTTTCTGGACTCGGTATTGCTGATGGTGAGTGCAAACCTGCTAAATTCAGTGCTGGCTCCTTTTTCCTGCCAGCCAGGCAGATGTACTGCAACAGCACCCACTTCACAGCAGGGAGCCTTTTGATTAAAAAAAAAAAAAAAAAAAAAAGGAGAGCAGCAGGGATGGAAGTGGGAAGGAAACATCACGGTGCCACGGGGAGAGGTAGCATCTCTGGGGGACTTTAAAGACGTGGCTCACAGCAGCGGTGATTCTACTGCTGGAAGGAAAGAACTGCACGTGGCAGTTCTGCCTGTGTGCTGAACAGTTTGAATCCATTTGGAAAAAGGATCAGGTTTTTTCCATCGTGTTCAGAGTGGCTCGAAACCAAAACCCTGCTGCTCTCAGAGCTGAAGGAAACATGCTGGTTTTACAGGGGTTTAACTGGGAGAGGGATTAGGTGTTCTCTCAGTGGGTGTTAGTTAAAAATCCAGGGAACAGTTAGAGGTGCAGTGTGACACTGATGGATGCACTTCCCTAGTTAACACCTGTGAAGCAGGTAAGGGTGAGCTCCCAGCACTTCCCACGCCTCTAAGTAAGGGGAACTGCTGTGACCAAAATTGTTTGTGATAAGCATTAAAAAATTGTTTGTGATAAGCCTTAAAAAAAGGATGGTCATAATTGCAGCCCTGCTGGTTGAATTTCTACTAAAATAAAGTTGTTTTTTTATCTTTTGCCTCTTCAGAAGAGTATAAAACAGGGAAGAGGAGGGAGAGAAACAGGGAAAGCCATACTCCTGGGTGGTGGAGAAAGCTGGACACAACGGAGGGTGATGGACTTCTCCCTTCCCCAGGAGCCTGGCAATGTTTCACCATAAGGAGGGTTGCTTTGGGAGGGAGTAAGAAATTTATTTAACTTAGACCCTGCAGTGCTAAGAAAATCTGAGCAGATAGGTGGGAGACTCAGTTTTGAACCACAGGTAAAGAAGGTCAAGAATGAGAGTTTGCATGAACTTGCTGAAGGTTCTCCTAACAGTCAGGCTGGTGTGAAGGTAGAAAAGTTTTGGGAAAGAGGCACCTAAGAGATGAGCACCTAGGAAAAAACAGAGGGAAGAAATGAGGTGCATAATTTCAGGGTATGCTGGGCAAAAAGCACATTCAAGGGAGGACTGTAAATGTGTGATGGAGGAAGGAGAGCTCTTCAGGGTGTTCAGGCCTCTTGTTAAGCCACTGATCCCAATTGCTACACACTGCTGGTACCTTCAGCAGTGATTTCCAGAAGTGTTTGTCTCCACACAGTCCATCTTTAGGTGCCCTCTATTCTCTAGGAGAAACTTGCTTACTATTGGTTTTCCTTTTTTTTTTTTTTTTTTAATTTTAATCAAGGCAATTTTCCATTTTTCACACTACCCTGCCCGACTTTTATTCCTTCCTGAAGATATTTACGTGGTGCAAATCACATTTTCCAGACTCAATAGCTTTCCCTGAGCTTGCTCCACTGCTCTTGGACACCTGTGGAATATGGAATGCTTAACAAGGATTAATTAGACCAGTATGTGTTCTACTTGCTCTTTTTAATGAACATTAAATAAATATATGCTGAGATACCATAATTAAATAATTTGAAGACAGGAAATACTGTATTTCTGGTGATTAAACTTTATATCAGATCTTTTTAACTGGAAATTTATCAGGCAAGGATTTACTTATCTAAGAGAAAAAAGTCCCCGGTGAGCTTGGATCTCCTGACTGTATTAAGCTGTTGAATGTATGAAAAGCACTACTTTATTTTTCTTGAGAGAAATAGTACTTATAGACTTATCTCATTCTAGATTTCTTTTAATGAATCATATAATTAGCAGTGAACAAGGGAATATCAGTATACTTTAAAATCTTACATCAGTGAAAATTCAATTAAGAACAGGAGACCAAAGGTTTGCCCAGCCCGAAATCCTGTTTCCATGAGAGGCAAGATGTGCTTGCACAAGGATGAGCAGGAGGGCAGTGAACTTCATGCACTTTTTAGGTCAGGGAATTATCAGATCCTCTTGTATATTTTCTGTTTAGTACCCCAAAATATTTTTCTCTTCCAAGGTGCTTGCCAAGTGTCCTCCAGAGCCTCTTGCATCCACCATGTCTTTCATCAACTGGTTTCACTGACCTGTTGCGTGAGGAAGGATGCCTGGGAGCTTGCTGCTTATTTGCTTTGTTTGATCAGCCTTAGAGCAGGACCTTGGATGAATGTCTCTAATTTATTAATGTAGAGAAGATGGGATGGGACAAGGATTGCCCAGAAGTATCAGGGCTGGCGTCTCAAAAGCGTTCATGTTATTTGAGCCCTTACTTTGCTAACACCCTAATAAACACTTATTCTTTGCTGGGCGGTCAGTTTTCCTGGTGGACAAGAGCCCATACCCCAAACCTGCTCCTGCAGCTGGCTCTGGATGGTCTCCCAGCTGGAAGCATCAGTGGAAAGTGGAGCCAGAGAGGGCTGAGCTGGCCCATCGCCCCGCGGGGGGTTAATGCACCCGAGCTGGGCTATTTGAAGCTGTTTTCCCTGTTTGTTATTGCTTCAGTTGATGGACTGACTCATTTTACAAGACAAATTGCTTGGAATACTCATGCATAAGCCAAGACCCTTATTAATAATTTGGAGGTATCTATTCCCTTCTTATTCTCCTTCCCAGGGGACTGAGGGCTGTGAACTGTGACATAAAAAATGCCTTAAAACACTTAGTTAAAATATTCCCAAGAGTATATGAGTACATATATATATGTATATATATATATATATGTATATATATATATATATATTTGTTCCATGTATTCCATATTTTCCTTCTCACAGGTGTTAATTCCTGGGGCAGCATTTGTGGGAGTTTGCTATCACCTTTTGCCTTGAAGCATTTAGCTGATACTAAACTCGGCAGCATGTGTAAGATAGGGCCTAAAAACAAATTAACCTTCAGCAGAAAAATATGTTCCTTACTTACTTTTTTTATTTTTAATGCCTCACAAAGGAAGATATTTTTAGAACTTGCATCACAAAAAAAGATAGGTTTAGGACTGTATACCAACAGTTATAATATTCCTGATTTTTTTTTTTTTTTTCCTAATGGGCACAGAATTGCTAATTTAACTAAACTATAAAGCCAGAAGAGTGTGAGTATGAAAACAGGAGAGAGATAATTCAAATTTCATAGTTTTTATTTACTTTCCTTCATTCTCCTAGGGCAGGAAACTGAGAACACGTAATCAATTTTCTGTTGCCATCAACTTTTTTAGGGGAAAAATATTGAACTTTACTCAGGAGAGAACAATACTCAAAATAACATGTTTTTATCCAGTTTGAGAGACTATCACCTTGATCACTACATTGAGCTTGGGTTGTTCCATCTGAAAACGATTAGGGTTAGGGATAGACATGGTCCAGAGGAGGATAAAGACCATGACAGAAGAAAGAAAATGCACAATAAAAAGAATTACCCTGAGTTGTAAAGAAATTATGCAAGTTTAAATAAAGAAAAATATGAAGAAGTCAAGTCCTTTTCATTGAATAAGGGCATTCTTTGGTTTTAATGCCATCTACTGAAAGTTGTTGACTCGTTGAGAAGATATTATTGGACAAAAGGTTGATGAGACCTGGAAGAAAGGAGTAATGGTTCTTAACCTTAAACCAAGTGTTCGTATCAGCTGTTTTGCTTATGTACCAGCATCAGCATGTTTGCCCTCTTAGCAAAAAAACACTGTTGGTTCAAGATCAACATCACAGAAGGCAGTAAGTGTTGCATGATGTCAGTTCCACGGTGGAGAGAGGCATAGAAACAAGAAGAAGTAAAATAAGGAATTCAGGAATTATTGTTGGCATTTGGTATGGGACTCCTTGTAGGAGGTGGCCCGGTCACTGCAGGCAAACCTAACTGATATGAGATGTTAAGGGAAAGCCACTCACTTATCACAGAATCATAGAATGGTTTGGGTTGGGCGGAACCTGAAGGATCATCTAGTTCCACCCCCGCTGCTGTGGACAGGAAGATAGTCCACTCAACCAAGTTGCTCAGAGCTCCGTCCAACCTGGCCTTGAACACTTCCAGGGATGGGGCATCCACAGTTTCTCTGGGTAACCTGTTCCATAGCCTCACTCCCCTGCTTAGATGACGCTATTTTTTCATTCCCTCATCAGCTGGATTAAAAAGTACAAGATCGTATGTACAACTGCAAAATACTCCTCCAGTAACAGTTCCCTTGCAGTTAGGTGCAAGAAGACTGTTCTCCTCCAGGAGCCATTCCTTGCCAGTCCCCTGTCCACCATAGCCCCCAATTATTTATTAAGAGCTCTTTGCAAGTGTTGAAGTGTTTCCTATGGCTCTGTAACATGGTGCCCTCTTGTGACCAGTCCAAAACCGGTAAACACATACTGGTGACCAAAATGTGCAGGTATTGGATTTCATGTTTATCTGCCTTGATTTTCAAAAGCCTGAAGTCAGGATGATGCCCATGGCTCCAACAGACTCCTCACACAATTAGGCTTCAGCACAGGAATACCTTGACAGACACGTCTGAAATGACAGAGTTACAAAAGGGATTGTGAAATATTGCCTGCAAAGATAATTAAAACTTTACCTGAAGCTGTATACACAGTATATCTGCTTGTTAATATACAATGATCTCATTCAGTCTGTACTGAAATTTAAGTACTCTGCCCACGATAATAATAATGAGAAGGAAATAAAAAAAAAAAAACAAAAAACATTTTGTATCTTCTTTCTCTCCATTGTGACCACTAACAAGTGTAACTTGGTTAGAGGCAAAGAGAAGGAGGAAAGGGAATGCACAGAGGAATTAAGAAAGCAAGCTGTGGGGTCACATTTTAATGAAAATTTATCCATGGATTCCTTTTTTTTTCTCAGTGTCAAATGGATTATTATGTTTAGGTGTAATGCTTTGGGTTATGCACTCCTCTGTGTGAAGCCAAACTAAATGAGGCAGATAAGTGCATTTGGCAGAGAAGAGTGTATGTGGGCGTGTCACTGACTGATGCTACACTGCCCTGGGTGACAACCAGGGAGTGTTTGGAGCAAGTGTTCCTTCATGGAACAGGCAAGGCAGGTATGACCAAGCGGGAATGGGAGCTTGGGCTCTCATCTAAGATAGCAACTACAGTGGCAAAAGCCCTGGAGGTTTATATTCCCAGTAAAATCTGTGCCACTCTGTATTTTGGGCTGCACACCCATGTTGGTCACATTGTGGAGCTGGGATAAGCTGGTTCATGATACCTGTTGTCTGAGCTTTGTTTTTCTCTTCAGTTGCATGATGAAACCATGAAAATTAGGTGGGGTGCGGATAAAGGCATCAGGGACCGTTTCCTGGGAAATTAGTTGTTTGGGGTCAAATTGCTTTTGTCCTTTGTTCAATGTGAGATGTTTCTGGCAGGGAATCAAAGGGCTGAGTGTAATCTGCTATCTCCAGCTGTCCTGTAACCCAGGGGTCATTGCACTATTCCTTCTGTAGCGTTTAGGGTTTGAAAAGCACCTAGCATGAGCCCAGCTGAACAGGAGAAGAAGATGGTAGAGAATTTTTGAAGAAGATTTCTCAGCTCTGGAATACACCAAAGTCAACTCGGTGTGCTGCAAAGCACCCCTGCTGCTGTCAGTCCTTTCAGAGAGAGAAACTGAGGGCAGCAAGCAACAAGGTGTATGGTTTTACTGTTGTTGTTGTTAGGATTTTGAAGTAGTTTCTGTAATCAAGATGGTTTGCCCTGGATGGAATAAAAATGGATTTAGATCAGAGAACTACTCATTCATTTTTTTCCTAATTGTAGCGTATTTCTTCCCCCCCTCCATGTGTTACAAAAGCAGACAGAAGCAGGGAAGGGAGTTATTTGAAGTTGAAACAAGTTCTCGGTTTCTCACACGGATTTCAGCTTTTCAAGCCTGTGCCACTGAGCCGGTATCTGAGCCTACAGAGTTTCCAGACTTGGGCTCTTTGAAAGGAAGTTCTGTCTCATAAATGAGGCAGCAGCAGAATTATATCTGGTTTCAAATGCTGGGACTGAAATTTCAAAGGTGTGATCTGCCTGGATTTCAGGCTTGGTGCTGAGTCTTTTCTCAATGATATGGAATAAGCTTTTCTTTTTTAATTTGAATCTTGAAAGATTTGGGATTAGATAAAAAAGAGAAACATTCTGGCATTACTGATTTTTACAGTTTTAGGTTTTCCCAAGAGTCTTCTCTGAGCTTTTGACAAGTTAATTTGCAAGCCTGCTAAAAGATGCATGTTGATATGGGAATTTTCCTGAACCATAATTGTGTTTTATTTTACTAGTATGACTGTAAAAACACTATATTGGTGCACTAAATGCAACTGCACTGAGATGATGAGCAATTAAAACTACTTCTTGCATAATAAAGCACATTCTATCATGTTGCACTTACTTAATATACCAATGTGATGTGTTATAAGGCATTTAACAAAATTATGGTAAATCACCTATTTAAAGAAGTTTTTCTTTCAGCCTCATATGTGGAAAAAAAGTCCTGGGAACAATAAAAGGATAATGACCCGTAATGCCAAGAGGCTAAAAATGGAATTTCAGTTGTCTCCTGGAATTAAAGGTTGTAGCGATGTTGTTAAAGGCAAGCTGTTCTCTGTTCCCTGCTGCTCCTTGTGTCAGCATCACGAAGTCTAATAAATTCTTACCTATTTCTGCCAGAATAGCAAGGCAGGAGGAAATGGAGTTGCTGGTGGGTGCAGGTGGATTGAGACAAAAGGTGGGGTGGTGGCTGGGAACTGTGATGAGTTACAAGTGCCAAGGTCTACAGGGATCATCCCTAAGGACCAGCTCTCACTGAAAGTGGGATAAAGGTCTGAGTATGGAAATGGGTTTTGTAGCTATTCACCGTTCATGATCTTTGCCTCCCACTTTCTCTGTTTTCCCAGCTTACTGCAGCACCAGGGGACAGAGGATGGGGAGCCTTCCCTGCATTTTCTCTTTGGGAAGCAGTTCCATATCAAGAAAATCTTTGCTTCTGCCTTGGGGAGGGAATTTCAGAGCCATTTGTTTGTGGGTACACGTTATAAATATGAAATAGATGCCCTGCAGCATGTCTTGAAAGAACAACAGATTGTGGCATTAAATGCATCATCACAACAGTTTTATTTCTACCTCAGTTTGTGATTGCATCTGTCTGGACACCTGAATAGGTTTCCATCGGGGACTGATTGTGCTTTTGTTTTGCATTCTGATCTGTGTGGTGAAGTTTTGCAGCAGTTAGCGAGCATGCGCGGTCCTAGAGTTCGTTCAACATCTCTTCTCAGTGCTCTTCTGAGGAGTAAACCCTACCTGCCCTAGGGACTGCAGACCACTCTTCTACATGACCTCAGTTAGGCAGACGCTGCCCTAAGTGAGTCCATAATCCTTCAGGCCTAGTAAATAAAGTGAAATTTCCCCTTTCATGAAACCAAAGTAAAATAAGTATTTCCGTAAGCCTGTCTGTGTCCATCCTTCTCCCTGCTCATATCATGCTGCACCTTTTTCCTTCTGTTTGGTGGTCCTTGTTAATGTTTGCTGCATTGGTTTTCTGACAGTTTCTCTTTCCTCTGTGAATTTACCCTGTTCTGTTGTTTACCTCTGTGCTTCCATTATGTCCAAGCTCTCTCTCTGGCAAAAAGTCTGAAGATAAGGCCAAGCTTCTGCTGCATCTGGCAGGATTAGAGGGGTTTTTTTAAGGTCTTGGTCCCATACACAGCAACGTGTTAACCCCAGCTTGTCCTATTTCCACCCTGTGTGCCACTCAGAAAGCCACTTTTTTACAGGGAACCCTGAGTCTCCCCAGTTTACTTTCTCTGGGAGATGCTCACATGAGCTGTGGGAATGCTGGTGCTGATGAGCTGCTCTCTCACGTTGGGCTTTGCTGCACGGGGGCTGGTTTGTGGATGCAAATGCTGGTAGTCACTGTGATGAACAATCCCTTCTGCTGAGCCACAGCCAGCCTGGGTGCCTGGGTCAGTCATGGTGCTGTTCCCACAGAGACTATGTTGTAGTGTCAGCTGTCAGCCTCCCTCAGTCCTGCAAATGTCGGTAATCAATACATGCCAGTGGGTTTTTCCTGTGGGCTATAAATTGTCTGTGGATAGTCCGGGTTTGCCTTCTCCATCCAGACCCTTCTCTTTGGCCTGGTGTATGTGTGTGTGCTGTGTTGAGAGCTGTGACATGCCCAAATAAACCCCAGGGGCACAACCACTGTTTTCCCCACCTTTGGTCTCCATCCACTGTGATGGGACTCACCTGGCCCATCAGAAAATTTGCCAAACTGCTAAACAAGCAGAATATTTTTTTAGTTTAAATTCCACTGCCTCAACCTCATGTATTTTTCCAGATGAATACAACTGTAGTACATAGTGTTGCCAGTCTGAAAATACGAATTCTGTCTGAAGAAACATCTGTCCTACTATTGCAATCTTCCTGCCTGTTTTGTTGTCAGATGGTGAGTGCTAACCAGGTGTGTCTGATAGATACCTGTCTGTCAGGTATATACCTGCACTCCAAGAAACCCCTCGGTTGGTTCAGGTACCGCTGTCACCTCAGTGAAGGTGGGCTCAGCCTGGCACAGTGGAGTGATGCTCTAAACCATGGTGGGCAGTGCTGCAGGCCTCGGTGGGCAGTGCTTCGGGGGATCTTCAAGCCTCATCCTTCAGATATGAGATAAGATCCTAAAGATCTGACTGCTTTGGGTCATTAAAAACCCCACAATAACCTTTCCTCTTATGGGGAAAAACAGAAGGGTGCCAGTCCTCTCTTGCTGGCCACATGACACTCCCTGTGCCAGTGCAGAGCTCCATCCCAGCAGCTCAGATGGCCTGGTGCAATGTGACCTCAGTCCCTGGTGAATGATGCAGGCTCATCCCACAGGGCGTGCTGCCTCCTGCTCTCTTGACACAGCATAATGTGTTTGCCAGTCATGCTGGTCACGCTCATTTGTCTGAAATGGTTTAGAACAACTTCAAGACTTAAACTTCCTTTATTCAGCAATCTACCTTAATCTTAGGGATTGAGAACGATAATTCCCTCGATGCTGGATTTCATCAGACTGAACCTCATTTGATTATCTTTCATGTCTCCTGATCTGAAACTACAGGACTTGAGAAGTTGCCTTTTCCTCTAAATCTGTGGCTCTAAAAGACTGAAGTGGTCCTCGGGATCCTACCTTCTCTCTTTTACTAACTCTTGCTTCATCTTGCTTTTGTGCTCTCCTGTTTTATATCATGGCAAATGGTCCATGCTGTCATCTTGCTCTCTTGATGTTGTCCAGCGTTTTATTACTGGCTGTTTAGGCTGCCTCTGCAGATTGAATTGATGACTTGGGATCCACAAATGATACCAAGTGACAGCCTTGTGGTCTTTCTCCTGAGTTTCAACTGGCAGTTCCAGGTTCAGCATCACAACAGCACCAGTGGGCAAATGGAAAAACTTTGGAAAGGGTTGGCCAGCTAACATGCCTGAAAATGCAAAACCTGCATTGGGACTACAGTGCATAATGCATTATTTTCTTAAGAAAAATCGTGTATTTTTATCCTTTTTTTTCATCCTGAAAAGGAGGGCAGCAGGCAGAGCTGCCCAGCCAAGCAAACCCAGGTGTGTGCTGTTCCTGGCAAGGGCTCAGTGACTGCAAGGGACACGAGCTCCCTCTCGCTAGGTCTGTTTTCTCTGCGTGCATATTTCCTGACTGGATTTAAGAAAGATGTGTACAAAGAAACAGGAAAGCTCTGACACTGAAAATATGTCCTTGGCCTTGGGTTTTCTGATTTCACCCCTCCTGCTTAGCAGGTTTTCAGAAGTTTCTTCTGAGGATGCCTCTGTTCCTCTGCACTGACTCTGTACAGCCCCAAGGCTGCTCCACTGTTTCTAGTAATCACTGTTTTTTGTAATCAGTCATTTTTGTAAGTGTGACTACATATTTTTGTCACAGACACTAAATACATTCTATCAACCAGACAATTCCCCGGAAATTGAAAAAGGGGTGAGGAGCTGGTGAAGTGAACTTTGCTATTGAATCAGAGAATCACAGAATGTTTTGGGTTGGGAGGGACCTTAAAGATCACCTAGTTCCAACCCCATGGGCAGGGACACCTTTCACTAGACCAGGCTGCTCAGAGTTCCATCCAGTCTGACCTCCAGGGATGGGGCATCCACAACTTCTCTGGGTAAAAAAGAGATGAAAGAAATCCAAGGAAGATTGAAGAAATAGAATAAATGTCTTTATGCCTGAAAGTTATAATTTTCAGCATCATTTATACTGAACACCAGTCCCAAAGAAAGGCAGATATAAAAAATGAGATGCAGTGATGACCTTTATCAGCTGTGGTGACAACTATAAATCAGGCTGCATATTCTCATCAGCTCACTGGACAGAATTCATTACAGACAGAAGCTGCTGCATTGCTTTCTGTCTTTGACTGAGGTATGTCCCATTTAAATAAATGCTTTTGCACTGGAACAAATCTCACATTTCAAAACAGAAGTCCAGGAATATTATTCATTGATTCTTTTGAGGACTAAGACCAGCTAAACCTCACAGTGTTTTGCTTGGAATATAATGCAGATCAATTTGTTCTTCTCTTAAGCAGACCAATTTTCTGTTCATTAATTCAGATGCTGTGTTGATGGCTTGTATTGAATATAATAGCAAGATTTACAGCCCTAACAAATCAGCACTGCTTCATTTATTCTTCCTTGTGCATTCTAGAAATACATGCAGCAGATTAGCACCTGATTTTAAACTTGTTACACTTCAACAAATAATGGGAAAGTGTGTCGTCTCCTAGTTCCAGCCATGGAGCAACTTTTACGTAATCTTCTTCAAGTTTCACAGTTTATTAAAACATTATGTTTTTTTGGAGCATAGGGAACAATAAAATTTAGTAGCAATGCCATTATGGGCAGTAATGTAACTTCCATCAGTTCCTGTGATGCTCAAGAAACAGGTCCACAGACTCATTAGATTAATAAGCTACTTTACCTGTGTACTGAACTTTGAGCTGAGTTTTATTGTTTTTTTTTTTTTTCTTTTTTTCCTGTAATTAGGCAATATCCTGAGAGACTTAAAATTATCCAGATGCTTTGCTGGACGTATTTAAATGTGATTTTTCTGTCTAGTATGTAGTGTGTAACTGGAAAACAGTCTGTGTTGTTGATGTAGGGTGATTATTAAAGCAGTAATCCTTTCCAAAATGTCTGATAATTAGGTAATACTCTGTCTCTCTGTTTAGTTTTTCTTGTTGTTTCTGAAATACCTGAAAATAAAAATTTGGACTGTATGCTTTTCTCATTAAAAAAAAATGATTCCTCAGCCTTCATGGTCTCAAGATATAAAGACAAGGTGTGTGGGAAGCAATAATACTTTTTCTTGTGTTACTTCCTAAATTGTTGGCAAAAAGACATTTTTTAAGGATCTGGACACAGAAACTGGAAGTTAGAGTTGTAAATAAGTTGGTGCTGGATCAGACCCCAGAGATTGTCTCCTCTGGTGTATGGCCCAGGGCAAGGGCAAATGTTTAGGGAAGATTCTAAAAAGCAGGTGAACTTCTCAAGTGAACTTCTCAGGAGGATGATTCAGGATATTCTTCTAGTCCCTCACAATGGCAGGTTTGAGGGCTTCCTGAAAAGCATTTCCCTTCAAGACCCTTAATCTTTGATGGATTTTTCTTCCATTTATCTAATTCTTTTTTGGATGCACCAGCAGCCTTGGCACCCATTCTCCTCTGGGACTGTGGCTTCCACAGCTTGTTTGCCTTCAGCATGAAGAAATAATCCCTTTTATTTGTGTTGAACTTGACACTGACTGGTGTCATCTAGTGCTTCCCAGTATTTATTTTGGAAAAGGCAGGGAATGAGCATCCATTATTTATCTTCTCCCTACTGCTTATGACTTCTTTGACTTCTGTCCCAGTTCTGTTCAATCAGTTCATTCACAGGTTTCAGAATCTTGGTTTGTTCAGTCATAAATTCTATGAAGGGATATTTTAAAGACAAGTGCAAGTCTTAATCTAATACAGATCCTTGATTTTTATTGAGGGACAAAGGTGCTGTTAAAATTTGTTCCATAATTAAAAAAAAAAGAGAGATGCTTTGAGAACTTTGCCTATGAGTCTGAAGGGGTGTTGCTCTGATTTGGATACCGAGAATTATAAAGTCTTTAAAACTTTGTGGTTTGGAGAAAATCATCAGTATTGCAGCAACCATTTGTCCTCACACGTTGTGATTCTTCCCCATCTCAGAGTAGTTTTTTTCTTCCTCCACTTATATGTAAATCTGTGATATGGAGGAGGAGACTTTTTACTGATAGCAGTAAGGAGCCCATAGAAGCTTTTTGTCTGCACTTCCAGAACATTTCATGAAGTAATGATTGTGATGAATATTGTCATGTCCATCTTGGAAACAAGAGACTGAAAGCTGAATAAGGAGTGTGCTAGGTCTGTACACCAAAGTTTTGAAAGTCTTTGACAGGTTACCCCAAGCTGGGCAGTGCACACCTCTGAGGTTATGGTGAGTTGGATCCGTGCTTGTATTAATCCTGGAGGATTTAAACTCCTCTTTGACTGGTCCTAGGACAACCCATGGCTAATGTTAAACCATTCACGTGTCCCTGACATTGGTGGAATGCACCATGGTAGTCTCTCTGGGGTAGCCACAGTGAGGGTAGGCAGTGAGGAACTGTTTCCCTAACTGAAACCAGAAGCAGAAGTTTAGTAGGATCCATCAGTTCTCAGTCTCAATTTAGCCAGGTTGCAAAAAAGCCATAACCCCATTCCTGTGCCCTGAAAAGCTGCTGACTCTTAGTGGCAGCATGCTTGGAGCTTATGTTTTATGTTTTTTCTGTGGGGCAGTGCATGTAGGCACTGATCAAACTTGAACTTCAGTTTATGACATCCCTTTATTATTGTAATTGTTTTTCATCCTGAACCTTTGACCTGCTACCTAACCCTCATTTGGAGTTCTTTTCACATGTCTATCCCAGCCTTTCTGTCAGGTATGTTGTGAGCTTTGAGAGCTAGACACTGTCCTCCCACTGTGCAGCAGCTACCAGAGGGATTCTTGTCCTTGTCCAGATGCCTTGAGAGCTGGAGTGGTCCCAAAGTGCAATAGAGACAAGCTGATCTGTCTTTTTCATGTGAAAATGATGATTTCTTTACATGCATCTCCTCTGGTAAAAGTTTGCAAAAAAAAAAAGTCAGAGTTGGAATGTCTGCACAATATTAGGTTCCAGAATCTGCTTTATAGAGGGTGATTTGCCTTTGCCTTCCTAAACTTATTATACTCCTACAGAGACTGTGGATCTTGGAAACCTTTAAGCCTAAGGAATACTTTTTGACCTTGTCTTTCTCTACACTAGCAATATAGCAAGCTGTGTATGTACATTCCAAACAGGTCACTCTCTTGCATTCAGCTCTAAGAAAGTGTGGCAAAATAAACACATGACAAACACCAACCATGTTATTTGATGACTGTCCTGAAAGCCACTTTTATCAATGGCTGTTCTAAAAAATAACCTGTGTTCTTCAGAAGGAAGTTCCCAGCAGTACTTTTGGTTCAAGTCCATAATTAGGTTCCACACAAAAAAACAATTTCAGATTTCCTTAATGCTCTTTTGTTTTCCTCCTTGCAGATACTGAATTCATTTATAGAAACCAGAATGGCACAGTGATTCTGAGGAATGTCGAAACTAACAACTCAACAATATTAATAGAAAACAAAAAAATTGTAAGTATTTTCTGTAATGAGTAGCTGAACTTCACAGTCCTCTTGCAGCTGGATCAGTAAAGCAGAAAATGACATGGGTTTTAACTTCTTGTATTGTCAAGGAGAAGCAATACACTGGTAATACTATGGGCTATGTAGTAATGGGTGATGTGAGATTGAACTCCAGCTTTTATTATTATCCTGCAAGCTCAGTTTCTCTCATACTACTGGAAAGTATCATATAGATATTTGAAGCTAGTCTTGCATATCATATACAATTGAAAGATGCATAATTCTCATCTTTGCATGTTTAATATAGAAGACAATTGGTATCATTTACTGTCGGTTGTTGTCATTCTCTCATTCCTCCATGCAAATACTTGTCTTTTAGTTTGTGTATTTGCTGATTTTTCTTGCCTAATGGTTGAAATGTAATTTCAGTCTTGTTTATAAACTAGTGTTGAGGAATGGAAGTAGAGTTGCATATGAGAGAAACGCTAAGAAATTATTCTCAAAATATATTAGTAGGTGGCAGAGTACTATTTACAGTGATAAAAGTGCTTTGCAGCATTGTTTTCTGTAGTAGACGAAGCCAGCATTGTGGCAGAAGTTGGTACATTAATTGCATTAATTATTTTTTAATGAGACAAAGAATTTATCACTGAATTATTATTGCAGGACCCAACCTTAAACTTCAAATGTTACATTTAACCTCCAACCTTTGCTACATCAAATAAGCAATCCTCTTTTACCTTTCTTTACAATTCTGCTGAGGGTGAAGGCATGAGCTGGCTTCCTTTAATGTCAAGGTCTGTTGAATTCAAACTGCTTCCATTTTGACTCCATTTATTCCGCTGGTTTTTTTTCATTTTTGTCATTTGTGAGAAAAGCACAGTGCTACAAGATAATCCTACATTTTCCTGATATTGCCTCCCTACTGCCTGTTCTACCCTTGTTCCTCTGCCCTCTCAGTCTATAAATCTGCAGATCACCTCCACATTAATCCAGGAATTCCCAGTACAAGAGCTGCTGTTACCCCTCACCCAGACACATTGTCTTTTCACTCTTCCTTCACAGCCCTGGGTCAGAAAATTTTTGCTACATTGGCATGGTTTCCTTTCTCCATATTATTAGTATAAAATGTTATTAGTATAACGTGGAGACAATATAAAATATGTCTTCATGCTGGCACTGCTGGCTCTCACACTCCCCTGTACCTGCCCCATCCTGATCTGTGCTGGGTTGTCAGCCCATTAGATTGCTCAGAGAGATGGTGGATTCCCCATCCCTGGAAACAGGGATGGTGGATTCCCCATCCCTAACATTCAATGTCAGGTTGGGTGGGGCTCTGAGCAACCTCTTCTAGAGGAAGGTGTCCCTGCTTGTTGCAGAGAGTTGGACTAGGTGACCTTTAGAGGTCCCTTCCAACCCAAATCATTCTGTGATGGTATGACCAGTCCCCTCCACCTTTGGCCATCCCCTGGGCTCCCCCCACATCACATCCAGCACCACTGGCCTTGGGGAGGACTCTCCCAGTAGAGTGCTCTGCATTTCTCTGCAGCCCAAATTCCCCTTTCCGTTTTGCTCAATGGGAATCTCTCAAGGACTTACATCTAATGTGTTAGGTGAGAGGGTGAGGTTTAAAAGGCAGTGAATGGATGAGTGACTTGTGAGTGCCACCTCTCTCTGACCTGGGTGCCATCTGTGCCAGCAATGTATTATATTGAAACACACTAGCAAGGAGAAATGGCTTCGCTCTACAAATGAAAAGTGGAGCAGGAAAAAGGTGACTCTTGACAAGTCTGAGATATTTTGGCATCTCTTCTTGTTAGCAAGACTTACAGTGCTGCTTTTAGCAGAACCCAGGTCAGGGTGCACCTGGAAAGCCTTATCACCACAGCATCCCAAAGACTTTTAACTGGGGAAAATGGAATAATTTTCCTCAGTGTTGTCTTAATTGGGAGAGGAAGTGGTGTCTCTCTAATAGTAATTTGCTCCAGAAGCTGTTTACTATTTGTCATCGCCTGCACTGGACAGTGGATACAGAGAACGAGAGGGAATTAATAAATTTCCAATTATCAGAGTTTTCTTCTACCTACTGCCTACAGCTGCCACCTCACCAGACACTTTGCATTCAGTGAAAATTCTGATTTTTTGAGATAGCTGCGTGCTCTGAGTCACAATACATTTAGTCTTTCTCTTATGTGGGTATATAGGTGCCCACATAACATTTCTGGTGTTTGAAAAAAGATATGATATTTTATTTTCCAAGACACTTACTCTGTCAGTATTCTTTATTCTTAGAGAGATGGTCATAACACTTAATCCTAGGTGTCATTAGCTTGAAAACAAAAACATTTATTTCAATGTTTCATTTATTTTCCAGGTCTCCCTAAAGGCCATCCGATATGAAGTATCACCTGACCGGGAATATGCACTCTTTGCTTTTAATGTTGAACCAGTAAGTAAATTAGATTTGATTTCAAAATACACAGCCAGTGGCAAATGTGTGTGTGTGGGGGGGGGGGGGGATTCACTTTTATGCCAGTAAGATGATATTTTAAATTAATTGCTTCCTATGATACAAAGTAAGAAACGCCCTCACTTAGCAATTCTGAGAGCGTGTCACACTGCCATCTAGTAGAAGAGAAAGGTATAAATTAGACCGTAGAGGAAACACTGTCATTGCCAGGATTTTATAGGCTTTGGGAGGGGGTTTGTAAGGACGTGTCTCTGCTACAAGTATTTCTGTTCCTCTTCTGTGATTTTTTTTTTTTCCACGGTGCCTTTTTCAGTCGCCCTATAAATTTCTTCCCCAGAAAAAAAAGCTACTGTCAGTGTCTCCCACAACTGAAATAATACATTAATTATGGTGTCACCATTCCCAGTGCTGCAGTTAGGGTTGAGCTATCACTTTCATTATAAATCCTTTTCTTCAGAGGTTTAGGTATAAATCATTCATAAAAAATCACCATTAGGTTGCTACTAAGCTCTAGATTACAGTGAATTTTCTACCAAACTTCAAAAGTGAAAAGTGTAATGAGTCATTTTTAAATGATGACCAAAGAATCAAACATGGAGGAAGACATTCTTCTGCATGAATAATATTTATGTTGTTTTTCAATTCTGCTGGTATAAGGCCTGAAATGTTTGAATGATAGCTACACTGTGCTACTTGGATGAACTATAAGCCCTATACATTTGGATTCCATAATCTAGAATTGCACCAATTCCTCAAAATGAAAACAACTAATTCACTAGAAACTGTAATTCTTTTTCCATAATGTAAATAAATTTTCAGCTGCTAACCAAAGTAAATTTGTCAATCCTTTAGGTAGTAGATGTTGTGGCTCTGTTGCTTATCTGATTTCTCTGCTATCATCTTTGGAGTTATTCCTGACTCAGTACTGTAAAAGTCAGGAGGACCATGAAGGGTGTTAGCAAATATTAAAATAAAAATGTATCGGGAACTTTAGGAATAATTCATAATGATTTTTTTTTTCCTGGGAAATTACAACTGGTGTGACTTCAGTCACGTGAAGCTTATCAGAGTTTTAGACAGAGATGGATGTCGAAGTGTTAATTCTAAACATGGGGAAGACAACCTAAGGGCCACTGAGCAATCAGAGCCTTTCCCTAAAAACCTCTTGCCTTGTGAGCCAGAGATGTTTTGTAAAATTCAGTTCTTTTAGTGGAAATTGGCCTTTGGCTTTGGCATCCCTGTGCCGACATTGCTCAGGTGCACTGTGCAAGCTGAGAGAGCCCTGAGGAGAAAGGGTTTCCTCAGCTTTTCTGAGAATGAGAGAAAAAGGTCTACAATGACAAAAAATATAATAAGATTACAAAAAAATTCATCTCTAAAAAGCAGTAATGATGCATTCACTTTTTATTCTCAATCTTTATCCACTGAAAGGACTGCCCACTCAGAAAATCTGCAAGAACGGGGGCTTTTGTGACTTTGTGCCCAGCCTGTAGAGAAGTGCTTGATGTAGGCAATGTGGGAGGAGGGGGATGGGGATGGGAATGGAAAGGGATGGACTGGTTGTGTTTCCCCTGCATGCTCCTCTCTGCTAGTCAGTGTTTGCAGATCTGTGAGTTTGAGGCACGGGCAAGTGTGTTTGTGGTCCTTGAGATGCGTGGCTGGAGAAGACAGAACAGCACACAGCCATGTGCCCCTTTCCTCACACCACATCTCCTTCCAGAAAGGAAAACCCAAGGTGGAAAGATGAAAACATGACCTTCGGGAAGATCTCAGGGTGTGATATATGTGACTCAATGTAAGAACATTGCAAATTGTTCAAGTATTCATATATAGCAAGAGTTCCTGAAATAGTCCCCTGAAGCAAAATAAAACAAAACCAAACCCTCTCTTCTTTCCTCTGAGACCCATGTTTATGGAGAGTTTGTTGGTTTGACTTTTTTTCTTTGGTTTTTTTTTTTTTTTGGAAGATGAAGCATACTAATAAAAAGGTAGTTAGATTCATTCTTGATTATTGCATTCTTAAACCATGATGGGTGGCTCTTTCAGTACTAAAGTAGCAATAACTGTTAAATTACTTCTTCAGCTTTCTTCTCACTTGGTATGCAGACTGTGGCTACAAGTAATTGCATCCTAGTTAGCTTTTCACATTTTCTGCATTTCAAACTGTATTCTTGGACAAAATTCAAATTATGCTGTTTTCTGCAACACAAGAAATTGATTAGTAAAGCTGTGGGCAGTTGTCCTTGTTGCAAAGTCAAAAGGAAATTTCAGGAGGTGTGTTGGCAAAGGACATGTCTTTAAAGATAATTTCTACAATTTCAAACAGGGAATGTCTTGTAATTATTGTGTACTTATTTTATAGGTGTCAGAAAGTGTGGTTTTGGGGTTTTCTTTTGCCTTTGTAAGTGTGATGTGCTGCCTTTTAATTGCTTGTGGATATAAATGTTTTCATCATTTTTGTACACAGTACAGTTGTGCTGTATTTACATATGAGTGTAATATCTTAATATGCATAACGTGAATTAATCATTTATCTGAATTCTGACATGAATGGATTAAGTCTCTATTTTTAATACCAGCTAGAAATAAACAACAAATGCAAGAGCACAGTGTGTCACTCCACTGAAGTGGAATATTTTTAAGAAAAGTGCTAAGAAATAATTTCCTGCCAATAATAGTTCCTTCTATGGTTTTTCTATTTATTTGCACAGAAGCATCTCTGCTCAGTGTTGGTCTGGGTAACAGCACTGACACCCACATTGGAATAACACGACACTGAACTGGCAGACATCTATTTTGCAAAGCCACTGAGGCAACTAATACGTGTTTTCCTGCTGTATCCCTTCATCATCTTAAAGGATAATGAATTAAAGCATGTTCCTTGAAATATATTTCTCCCAGGAGGCTTGGTAGGCAGCTGTGAGACTGGCGTTGGTACATTGTGGCTAGTCGGGCTGTCAGGTTTCATTGTAAATGCTTTTTTGCAGTGCTTATATTTACAGAAGTTTAATCTTCCAGGCGGCAATATTCTGGGTAAGCCTTGTGCTAATAGGGAGCTTTTCTAACCTTGAACACAGAAGATTTGTTCTTTTTCTGGAAAGGTCACGGGGAAGGCACCAGGCTTCTTTGCCTTCAAATACTCCTGCAGTTTTTCCTGTTGTGTGTTTTTTTCTTTCTTTACACTAAAGCAAGGTGCAACCTGAGGCTGAAACAACGGGGTGATTATTGGGGAAAGCATCAGGGAATAAATACACCTGTAGAGAAGCTTTGATTTCAAATCACCCTTCACCAAAACAAGTGTATGGGGCTGATATAGGGTTTAGTCACCCCAAAACACACGAACAAATGGGGGTTGGCTAAGGCATCTCAGCAGAAAGGGTGCAGAGGGTCAAGGCTGTCTGTGGTGGTACCAGGCCAAAGCCACTCTTGCCCGGCACGTGGCTCCACCAGCTTTCCTGGGCAAGCTCCCTGCTCCCTGCGTGCCTCCCAGGGAGACATTGGGGTCTGTGGGCTGCAATCACCTCTGTGGTACTCCATGGTCTCCAAAAATGATTTCTGAAATAGCCAGGTGACAAAACACCTCTTAAATCCAGTAGGGATTGTGGTAGAGTAAGAGCAGAGATGAGTAAGGAAACCCCTTGTGTGGCTTTCTGTGGCAGAGTTATGAGTGGGGTCTGTGTAATGAAATAAAAGAAATAGAGGAAATATGTGAGAAGTGATTCTCTTGAGTGACATAGTGAGACATTAAATAGGGAATATTTAATTGCCTTTATTATAAATAAGTGCTGTCATCATGCAAGAGATGAAATGAAGTGGCCAAGGTTCTTCTTGAAGCTATTTGTTCTTCATCTCCAGTTTACCAGTCCATTACTGTGTTTGTGCTAGTTAAGAGCAATTACACACAGATATCCTGGCTGATTAGTATGAACCAAATTGCAAAGATATCTGAGCAAAGTTAGGGCTTAGAGACTTTAGCAGCTCATGTTTTACAACAGGTGCTGTTACCTATTTTGCAGTTAGAGAAATGCTCTTTTATAATGCTGAAGGTTGCAAAGAATGAATCATTGTTGTAATTAGAACAGACACAGCTGTTATTTGAGTAGTTCATGTGGTGAGTTCAGTATTTCTATTCTCCCTGACTCTTGCCACGTCTCTAACAGGAGTGATGGGACCACAGACACCTCAAAAAGACCCAGGCCAGACCATAGACTTTGTATTTAGAGTGTGAATGAAGTAAAAAAGCATTAGTTACAGAAAACAATATACTAATATTGTTTTTGCTACTATTTCTTACTATTTCTTTAAGTCTGGTTGTCATGTGGAATGAACAGGTTTTGTGCTTACGCTCCAATTACAACATCATACTGCTTTAATTAGTTGTGTAAAAATTAAAATAATATAACACTTGGTATTTCCAAAACACTAATGGATATAAATATTAATGAATACTCACAACACATCCTTTTGAGCTAGGTGATAACCATTATTATAATAAATATGCCTCTGAAAATTAGACACTGTCATAACTATCATCAGTAATACTGCTCATATTGTAGCCATGGTATTTATTACTTAATTGAAATGGATTTACCGGGGCAAGAAATAGGTTTATATAAATCTGTTTTCTGTCTGTGGCAATAAATATATTTCAAATTTACTTTTTTCATTCCCACCCAATGTTGTTTTCAGAAACAGTGAAAATTATAGTGATTCCATGATAAAGTGAGAACAGGTAGAATATTAGAACCATAAAATAATGCTACCTTTTTTAGCACTGCTTAATTTTTGGCATTTGTTGTAAATCAGTAGTTTTTGAGTGGAACATTTTGAGGGAAAAGTTTATGTTTATGCTTTTTCATATCCTTTTTTCAATATGAATGCAGTTTTGAATCCTTGTTTCTCATAAGCCAGGACTTTTCTACTGGGAGGCTGCACAGTAAAAGGGCAGTGATCACTGTTATTAAAGGCTGGTGGCTAAAACTATTTTTCCAACATTTTCAAGCCTAAAGCACTATAACTTTGTTATACTTGTGAGAAATAGTTACTGTTATGAAGATAAGTAATGTATTAGGAGAAATCACTTCCTAAGTAAAAAGAAGAAAGTAAATCAGTCCTAATAATGTGCAGTTTATATTAGTTAAAATATTTTTCAGTTGTTACATCTGTGCTTGTGTGTATCTTCAAGCAAAGTGTCTTCTCTTTTCTCAACTCACAAAAGGATTGTAGTAATTCAGTGCTTTTGTAATGAGCAGAAGCCAAGTTATTAATGAATTAGTGGAATCATATAGACCAACACTAATTAAAACCTGATAATTTGCTAAATGTGACGTCTTTTCATGAAAGCAGTGTCTTCAGTTGCTTCCAATAGAATAAATATTACTAATACCATTCAGCTAATCTTTAATGTTTCAATGAAATGCTCACAGCTTCTGGAAATGGCACCATTTTTATGAGCATGCCTGTAGGGGCTTTGGTGAGGTGATTCTGGAGCCCCAGGGCTGAAGATGGGAACCACATTTTTTTTTTTTTCCTTATTCTTGCAGATCCTGTTTTGAATCATATTATTTTAACAGCCAAGATCAGTAATGTAAATAACCTTGTTTAATAAAGTTCCTTTTATCCTCTTTGTAGTAGGACAGCAGTGCTCCAGCTACATTTACATAACTAAAGCTAAGGCTTGTGTGTCCAAAAGTGTCGTATTAACAAGAAAGTGCTAAGAACACACAGAAGGTTAATTTTGTGGGTGAGAGTTTACTTTGGATTTGAAACCGAAGCAGCAGCTATTGTTTGACAACATTTAGAGGCAATAAGTTATTTTAAAAGGAGATTGTGGTGGGATTTTTTAATTATTAATCTGATCTATTTAAAATACCCTTTGTGAAAGATAGCCTACCTTTTCTAATCTCAAACCCACCCTGCATAAATTCCCCAATCTGCAATTTTCAGCAAGGTAGACAAAACAGAATTGTCAAAGGCATTGGAGGAGGTTGATTGGAAAACATTTAAACCCTTCCATTTGCTTTTCTGCCCGACCTGGGGGAGTGTATCTAACCCAGGACATCAGCTCATCACGGTCACCTTGCACTGAATAAACCATCACTGCTAACACATGAAATCTCAGCAGCTGGGGGGTTTTCCTACCTATGAATCCCGGTGCAGGCAGAAGCAGCAATATCTCTGTCAGACGTACCAGCACACTGAGTTTTTCTGTCGTGTGTTGGTATCAGCAGTTGTTTCAGCCTAATTAATGTTTGATATCTGCAGTGGCACAGAGAGGGAGGGAAGTTTGCCACACAGCTCTAGAGGGATTTATGGGTTTTCAAAACTCTATTACAGCTTTGTGCAAACACTGTCTTCTCAGGTGTCCTCAGCTGTGCCTCTGACGGTAGAGCCCTTTTGATGCCAGATTTTGTCTGCTGCACATGCTTACAAAAATACAAATTCTTGCTATACGAGGGTGGACACACACTTTAATCAAGTAAACATTATCGAGTGGTGGCAACATTTGTTCTTACTGCTCAGTAGTCATGACTGTCCAATTTTCGTCACATTGTTTGTTCAGAATAGAAATTTTTGGACACAGTTACAGTGTGTAACTGCGGAGCAATAATTACTGACAAGTTTAATCCTAGAGATCTCTTTTGAAGGAGAAACCATAGAAAATAATTTCATTGTTGCTAACTTTCAGGGCCAATTTCGGACTAACACAGGGGAAGAAAACAGGTCAGACTTAGTCTTTGTTTTATTTGGTTTGGAGGACCCTGATGGTTAATTTGAAATCCCAACGAAGCTCCAGCAGAAACTGTGTTTCTTTTTGTAGCCTGAATGGTCCTTTGCTCTTAACAGCAATTCTTCTGCTTTGGTACAGCTTGATTAAATTACAGGGCAAAAAAAAAAAGAAAAAAAATATAGCTTAAATGAGGAGTTAGAGCACACTCAGAGCTTAAATAAATGAACTGCAGGGACATTTTGGTAGTTAAGTTCCTTGGGCCACGGGGCAAGGGGTTCTTATTTAAAATTAAGGGTGGGTCATTGTAACTCAGTAGAAACAGCAAAAAAACGGTGGTGTTAAATGACATATCCCATGTCTGCATACTTTTCTTATTTTCCATGAAAGGCAATGAGTGTCAGTAAAGGGGAATGTCTGGGTGGAGGCTGCTTGTGTCTATTATTCATGGAAAATATGTCTGCACCCCTTAAATGCAAACGAAGGGTGCTCACCTTATCCTCGGCAGGTATTCTTGGAGTGGGATCATCTCAACATTGAAGGAACCTGGTCTAGTAGGAGGTGTCGCTGCCCAAAGCAGGGAGGTTGGAACTAGGTGATCTTCCAAATGATCTTCTGAAATGATGATCTGGGTGCATTCATAAACCACAGTATGATGGGTTTTCCTGAGCTGGGAAGCAAAGCTCTGCACAGCCGGTCCTCCTGCAGTCCTCTGTCCCCAGGTTCCAGTTTCCTGCTCCCTCTATAACAATGATTTAGGTAAAACTGCACCAAATCTCCATTTCTTACCAAGTCTCCATTCCAGGGACTGTTGTTTACTGCCATTATTGCAACAAAATACTAACTGCATGAAATGCAGAGCATTAAAACCTGAGTCTGCTGACTTTAGCTGCTGTACCACCTCTGAGCTTTAACTGCTCTCTGTTAAAAACGGTGGATTAACTCCTGCTGTTCATCTAATAACGCAGATAAATGGAGTTAGGAATAAACCTGAAGTCTCCTGATTTGAGCTGGAGGACTTCAGTAGAAATTGCACAGACACGACTGAGTGAAAAATTTTTATTTCAAACCAAGTTGGACAGCCTTGCTTATGTAGCGAAGGCCAATAGTCTGTATCCTACATTTATTCACAGGCAGAGATACACATCAGTAAACTGAAAACCAAATCCACAGTTCCAGGGAAGACTAGAGTAGCATCAAAACTCAGAAATAATTAGCATGTCATGCAAGAGTACATAGGTATATTATGTATCAGTATCAGCTATCAGCAGTCTTCCTCCATAAATAATTTCTTTAGTAAATGAGATTTTCCTCAGAGAAGAGAAAGTAAAAAAGACTCAAGGCAAAACACTATGATACAAAAATAACCAATTTTTCTTAGCTTACAAAAGGTTATATTTCTCATTCTGCTTCCTTTTCTGAGTGTACAGATGAGCAAACTTGAACAAACTGGTAGAGATTAAAGCGCTAATAAGATTCACAAAATGCCTTAAAAATAAACTGCAACTTGTTTTTTAATAAAGCATGGGTGAGGTAATTTCAAAAAGTTATATAGATAGTCAAATTCAGCTGGGTAGCAGTAAAATAATTGCAGTTTTCTTTCTTGCACTCATATGGGAATCTATCTTAGTGAAACCTGGGGGAGCTTTCTTTGCTTTAAGAGGAATGAAATAAATAGTGGAATGAAAATTAATGAAAAAAATTAGAAATTTACAAAGAATTCAATTCACTGCAACATAGAGAGGCTTCAGAATTACATTAGAGGTGAGTTCCTGCTTTTTAGCATAATTTTACTTCAGAACTTTTTAGGGACAATGAAAATCCTGGTTTTTGCTGGATTGTGGTAAGTATAGATAATTATTTTAAAATGCTAAGGAAAGAAATATATTAAAAATAGGATGCAAAATGGGGGAAAAAAAAGGGATTTAAAAGGCTTTAGAAAGCAAAATCAGAAAGAATTTAATTCTAGTGTCTATGCGGAAACATAGGAAATGGTCCCAGCCTGCAGGAGTTTATAATCTAATACTTCTGGTTTCCAGGTTTGTTTTTTTGGTTTTGTTTCTTTTTTTTTTTTTTTTTACTTTTTATTAACTGAAATAGTAAAAAAAAAAAATATATATATATTTAGTGCCCTCTTCTGGATAAACAGCTCTTGCTATGCAGAGTACCCCAATGAAATTTCTGTACTGAGAAATGCAAATCTTCTGACGCAAATGTTCTTCTCTTTAGCCGAGGTACAAGCCTAAATCCAAGGAGTGTGTGGCTCTGTGTTTACCCTGAACAAGTGCCTTTTATCTCTCTGACTGCCTGCAGAACTCTGTTTTTACCAGTGCCATGTTAAAACCAGTAATTAAGTTTTCTCCTTGGGCAGCTAATGACCTAGATTTGAAAATGGAATCTTCTATTCTTTTTTCTTTTATTCTCTGCTCAAAAGAAGCTCTTTCTTGAAAAGGGAAGTGAATCGTAGGGCTTTAGTCATGTCTTTAAATGCATGAGTCCTCATATTTTTATGTGCAAGAGAAGAGTCCCCACACAGTGATGCTGTTGATGGCTTTCTGAAGAGATGCTCGTCATCACCACAGCCCATTTACCCCTTGGAAGTTGTCCACCACATCACAAAGACAACACACAAAGTGTCCTGCTGTTTTCATTGTGATTCAGTTTATTTTCCTGATGTCAGAAAACAGAATTGTCTCCTCCAGTGAATTAGATCCATGTGTACATTGATATACAGCTCTGAGTCTTCTGATCTCATATGGAACAGAAAAATGAATCTTCACTGAATGGAAAGAGGATTTTGGGCCAAGGTCCCTGACGTGTATCTCAACACTTTTATTTCTTTCACGTCCATGTCAGTGCTTTTAAACTGTTGCTCTCTAGTGCTCTCTGATGGTCTCATTTTTCTTGTTTCAGATTCCTTTCTTTGAGTCTTCTAAGAGTGCCCTTAGCCTAAGACCATAAAAGATTTCAAAGACAGTGCTAATTTCATTGTAGAATTCACAATCTCAGCTGCTATAGTAGAAAAAGCAATTTTTATAAGTTTTTTAAATAGAAAGAACATATGTTGTGGTTCTGCGGTTGCTAATTTCTGACGCTAAAGTGAATTATTCAAAAGTGAATAAATTAATTAGATATACTAAGCGTTCAGTCCATTTTCATGGCTTGGTTCTCACATAATTGCTACAAAGCTGTACCATTTGCATTGTAAACTTCACAAAAAAAGAGGCTTTTAGAATCTTTCCACAGTCAGTCTACTCAGCTCAAGAAATGTTTCATTGAAAGAAGGCATTATCAAAAGTTTCATTAAAAGCAGTATTAAACATTGATTTCTCATGCTGTCCTTCAGCCTTCAGACTTGAAACTCCAAAGGCAATGAAGGTGAGAGTCAGTCGAGTGAGTGTGAACCCTGTAAACTCTATCAGCCATCTCTATCAGCTACCCTGGATTGCCTCTATAAACAGTGTAATCCAGGGTGTAAATCTAAGGCTAAAATAGACACCAAAGGCTGCTCAGAGGAATCATACCCAAAGAAGATTTTTGCACCATTTTCTGGGAAAAGGGAGTTGCTACATGAGGTTGTAGGTGCGAAAAGGGTAAATGCTTGTAAAGAATGACTCTGGAGGTCAATGGCAGGGACATCCCTCAAGGTAGACAGTTGCAAACAGAGGGACTCCAAGTTGCAAAGTGCGAGAGCCTGGGAAAGTATTTTGGGGAAGGATGACTATAAATCATATAATTCTAGTCTTCTTTCTAAATTGGCTTTGGGCTACCAAGCCAGGATAGTGAACAGGATGGACTTTGGGTCTGACCTAATACAGCTGTTGTTATGACCCCAGATATTACAAGAGAATCATGATTTTATGTTCTTCTGTGTATGGATCTGAAAGCGTTCTGTGTTTCCTGGGTTTGGGATAATTGCTCTCTGCTTTAAACTCTTATTTGACCCTAGGCTACTTTTGTGCTCTTATTACATAATAGTGTTGTCTTTTCAATTTTTCTTGGATATATTTTTTGGTATACGTTAGAATCACAACATTAACTGTGTAAGAATTCTCATTTCCAAGTTTCTGAACAGAGGGTGGGAAGGGAACCATGGAATTTATATATGTGATGTGAATACTGATAAAAGTTTAAAACAAGATCAACAGCAGAATGAGCTCATTATTCATAACCCTGATTTTTAATTCTAAATAACTTCATTGCAACTACCTCCCAATAACCTGAGCATCAACAAGTACACAAAGGCTGGTCCGAAAATCCTACTGAGTGCTTTGCAACTGCCATTTCATTTACCAATTAAAAATGGAGCAGTTGTCCTTTAAGCCAGTGACTGCAAGGGCTTGCTGGTGCCAGTGAAGCGCTGTGAGGGACAGGTGGCTCGGGAGCAAAAGGAGGCTTTTGTAATTGCTTGGCAGGGCAGAGCTGTATTAGAGTGCAGCAGCAGTTGGCAGATTGGATTAATGCTCTCCTAGGGGTGAGAGCTGGCACACGAGCTGTATGTTAATACCTGTGGCCTAAGTGGGTTCTGGAGCTGCATTTGTAACAAAAAGAGCATCCACTCTACTCCTCCGCGTCACAAAGTCATAAATCCTGAAGCCGGCCTTGAAATTCCCTTTTGGCATTGTCAGCATTATAAGGCTCTCAAAAGTGTAATTTGGAAACTAATCTTTTAATAAAGAATTATTACCACAAAACAACCGAGATAGATAATCAGTTTGTGGAAGGTGAATTAACAGCATTATCTTACGACACGGCAGTCCATCTATTACTGTGGTGGGTGTTGCCATCACACTTTATTTATGGTTGTTGTGCAAACTTGAGATGACATTATTTGCAAAGCAATAATTCCTTGGCTTTGCTGTTTCAGAGACCTTTGGTTTGGTGCCTGGAAAATCAGATTCTAATCCCAGAACACCCTCTGTATGTTTGTGGGACTGATTTACATATTAACTGTGTGTGTTGCCTGCGGCGCATGACCCCATCGCAATTGGCTTGAGCTTGAATTACAAATGCATCTCAAATGCGAGTCCCCATGGTATGAATGTGCTGTCCCTTCCTGATGTGACCTTGATATGAGATTTTTGCCTCTCTCAGGAAGCCTCTATGGTGTGGGTAGCAGGGTATTCACGGTACTGCATGGCTGGAGAGCTGTTCTGGTTGTCCTCTAAACACCAAGGACAAGCTTGTGGAGAGAGTCTCCCTCGGGCTTATATTGCAATGATTTAGTTTTCAGTCTTCGAGATTAAATTGTTAAAAGATTTGAAAAAGAGAGCCATGCAAACACTGTTCCTGGGGATCCGCTGCTCCTTGTGTTCTTCCACTCTCCATCCCTTGTATATAGCATTTCATGTCCTTCTTCCAAATAATTGCTAAAATTTCTTCCTGGTTCTGGACACACTCAGTCGATGATCCTTGCTTTCCTGGGCATGAGTGGAGCAGTTACTTATTCACAGTGGTTTGACTGAGATAAGATGTGGACCCATTATGCCTTTCGGAGACACTGACAGCTGAGTGTTGGCTCTGTCATTTCACCCAGGCAGAGTTACCCTGCTGGGTCAGGATCCTTCCCTCCTCTTTCCAAGAAAAATGGTTTCTTCCCATAACAACTCTAATACATGTATTCCCCAGGTATTTATCTACCTCCCTTTGCCCAGACATTAACTTAAGTTAGTTCCTCTGGAATACAGAGACAATTATAGCAAAGGCAACCAGTTGCCAAATGCTCTGTATGTTGATTGATCCAGAGACCCCTTTTCTTATCACCTTTCTTGCTCAAACCTATTTTCCCCATTTCTGCCCTTTCCTGAGCTCCCCAGACTGTCCTGGAGTGGCACAGCACTCTCAGTGTGCACTTTCTGTGACTTGTGGGCACATTACACATGTGGCTGATCAGCTGGATGGGGTGCAGTGGGTAAGATCATTCCGATTCCAAAAGATGTTTGATGACAGCTGGGGGTTATTGGCTGCCAGCTGAACCAACGCTCAGGAAATGCTCGTTGATAGCATTTCATTATGTTTTTTCTAATTTATTAGTGGATGAAGAGAAATGGGCAGTGTTTCTAAGAGGGCTGTACGAGCAGGTTGACACACAGCGTGAGACTGTATTAGAGGTACATTACCATGGAAGTGATAAAGTAGAAAGGGATAATTCAATGTAGGGACAAAAGAGAATATGCTGTCTCAGAGGAAAGCAAAATAGGTCAGTATCACAATGAATTTGGAAGGTGAGAATGTGGGAGAGACTTCAGATTATATGGCTTTATTGATTTGTTTAGTTCTTGCAAGCAATCAAGCTTCACTAAGTGTAGGGTACAAAATACCAGTATGGATTTTGGTGGATTTGTTTTTTATTACAGTGACACAAAAGGAATAGATATCATGAGGTTTTTGAGAGAATCTAATTCCAAGCTGGTTACTATGGAGCACCTATTAGCAATAAAATGGTGATAATACTTTGCAAAAATAGTTGGGCTGGGGAGAATACTGCTGACCAGTCTGTCTCCACTGATAGGAAAAATGAAAAGACGATTCCCTAACTATGCCTCAGCCAAAGTAATCTCTTGTGCTCTAAATCACAAATTCAGGAGGCAATGAAGGTACAGAAATTGAGCAAAACATTACCCAGAAGTTTGTGGTCAGTTACAGAAATGGGTTTTTCATCCCTTTGGAGGGCCAGTTCCACACATAAGGCAAAGGAAGGATTCTTTCTCAACAGAAGAGAAGGGTTCAACAAAACTGACGGTATTTTAAAAAATTTTGATCAAGACAAATGATGTTGACTCATTAAGTGAAAATTTAGTCTTTAACATTGACTTTCCTCAAAAACACAGAAATTCTGCGAACAGATACAGTGATGTGCTTTAATTGTCCAGAGAGTACCGTAACAAGTTATGGCAGTGAGGTATTTGTAGTCAGATAATTATCCTTTTCTCTGCTGGCAGATTTGTATGAGTGACATAGTTGCCCCATAATTGCTTGTTGGTGACTGACCAACAGAAGAATACATGTGGCAGTGTGGTAGTGACTTAGGTCATCCTTTCCTATATCCTTTACATGCACAGTATGTCCATGTAAGTAGAAGGAAACGCAACCTCTGGCTAATGTTTGCTTGTTATTTTCCTCCTGAACTTGTTTTCCCTTCCCTTTAATGCCATTGTTGGATAACAGGGTAGCAAAAAACGTGATCTACTTGCCAACGCATAGAATCAGCCTTCCTGCTTTCTATTTTATTCTCTTTTCCCTCTTAATTTGTCAGCTGCAGAGACTGGTTAAATATCAAAAATATCAAAGGCCAAACGGCAAATCATCTTTCACCTGCATATTCTGCATCACAGCATGAGTTACTGCTTAAGGGTGCCAGGACCATTTTGAAAGGTGGAGTAGGTAATTATGTCAAATGTTTGGGATTATTCAATTGGTTTGACATTCATATGTGCATTTGGGGATTTTTCTGCTCATAGCACAAGGAGGAAAATAGGCTGTATAATCTACTTCCAGCTAATGTCTTTTTAGAGACTCTTTGTGGGAAACCCTTTTAATGGATCTGGCAGCTCCTGCTTCACCAGCCACTTGTGTTGTATTTTTACTGTCTCACTATGGAGTATAAAAGGAGATAGATTACAAAGACAACCTGGGTCTGCTAGCAATCCTGAGGGGCTCTGTTATTTGGAGATATACTTTATTGTTATGGAACAAAAAGTTACCTTTTGCCCAGGTAACTCCTGAGGGCTTTATGATTAATTACATTGAAATATATTCTTGCTATTTTCAGATTTTAGCAAAGTGTTGTATAGTTTTATTTCCAATGACTATTTAGAGGATTCGTTTTTATTTGGGGGTGCTGGGATGACTTTTTGGATGAAATATGTGATTCCTGAAAAAGAAGACACCAAACTTTAGACATTTTGTATCAAGACCTGCAAACTGCTTTATAACACAGCTTACACTTCCACCCTGCCCTGTAGCTGTTCCCTTATGAGCTCTAAGTTTTATGGGATTTTTTGTGAGTTTTTTGGCTAATTCTTTAATGTAAATAACACCAGTGCATGAAGGGCCGGGTGGCTCTATGGAGCTGTTTAGAAAATGGATGCAAAGCATGTTTTATTCCTGTATTTATTAAGTAAGTAATAATCATGAGATGACAGCAGCCAGTCCACCTGGGTTTAATCTCAGATACACGAGTTTTTTTATATGCTGAGTGGTAAGACCCTAAATTAGCTTTGATAGTTTTGATAGAACAGCCTGTTGGAAGACGAGTAGATTGGGCTGATTTGGGGAGCCTTCTTCTAAGGGCTTTTCCCCCCCTTTCTTTGCTTGTAAACCTCTTGAAGGAAGGTACTGCTTCTTCTTCGTATTGATTCAGCACCTTGTCATGCAAACATAAAAGAAAACCTTTCCATAAATGCTGGTTACTGCTGGTGCTACCAGGGCATCAGCCCACAAAATGTGACAGAAAGTGACCAACACAGAAGGTGGAAATGTAAACCAACCTCCTCCTTTCTTTCTGATGCTAGTGATAAATCCTCAGCAGGTAGTGTAATCTTTCATACCAGCCAAAAGATGCTGAAAACCCATTTCACATTTTTTCTGGACTTACGTCTTGTATTCCTGCATTGCTTTTGGGCAAGAACAAGAGCTATAGATTCTAACATAAAGTGCATGAATAGTAACAATTAATAAAAAATTCCAAATCCATCTATTCTCAAATAATATATAGCTTCTATTTCAGTAAGCCCTGCTGAACTAGGACCTGTATCCTTACAGCACTTAAGCAAGTGCTTTCAAGGAGACATTACTCTACCATTCACACCATACTTTGCTCTGTGGTAATAGAGTACAGAAATTTCTTCTTCCATGTTATTTCTGTATCTTGTTGGAACCACAATTTCCTTCTTATTTTGGAATTTGGTGGCATGTGAGAGGCAGATGCTCTTCTCTGCTGCTCTATGTGCTGCAGTGTTTCCACTTCTGCTGTCATCTGGTCAGGTCCAGGTTTCTTCTGTTGGTTGCATAAAACGAGGTCAGTGGCTTCACAGAAAGGTGTTGTCATATGCAATTAGTTCTGTATTCTTCTGAAATTTAGAGAGATAATTGCCTTTCCAAGACACCAGTGGGAACAGATAGACCCTTCTCTCAGACCCTTTATGCTTTCAGTGTAAACATGCACCTCTTGCAGAGGATGATGTAGCTTGAAAGTAAACAAGATCTGTGCTGTGACCTCGGATGAGAAGCCCAGTGGGAGTGTTTCTGGCACTCATGGTTTTAGTATAATGACTTTTACAGCACTTGTTGGTGATAGCTGGCATGGGAGCTTCTGTGACCCAGTTGTGGTAGTACCTGGAGCCCTCCAGAGCAGTCTCAAACCTGTTCTAGCTTATGCTGGCAGGGTGACTTGGCCCACCGAGCTACAGAGCAAAGACGTTGCTGAAAACTCTGCTAACCTCAAACATGCCTCTGCACTGAGAGGAATTGTATGCTTCTGGGATCCAGCCAAAAATCAGGGATAAGAGCATCAAATCAGTGCAGTGGTTTGTACCACATCCTTTGATAGAGTATTCCTACTAGTAAGTGAATAGCCTAGTTCATCTTGAACCTAGCAGAAATTTTAGTTGTGGTATTAAGCAGACATAGTCCTGCTCTCAAAAGGTTGAATTAACTTTGTTTGGTTTGCATATCTAAGAGGAAAGCAGCCATTTCATTCCTGAGAAGGACATAAATTATGTTTCTCTTGGATTCTTGTCTGCTTAGAAGGGTTCCTTGTAACGCGTTTTCCAAATAGGTTTGAAATAGTAAGGCTGAGAAGCACTTCTGAGCTGTATGTGCTTGTGTCCTTCACAACTGATCTTGAAATCTCTGCTCATACAAGTAGTTCTTGTTTACATGAGGAAACCTACTGATTTTAAGGATTTATTTGAGAAAACATTGCTCCTGTGAGTGAACTCTGCCAACTGTAAAACTGAAGACTGTATGCTATAGCACGGTTGGTGTGAGATATTTTCGAGTCTGGCCAAAGACCAGAGATGATGACAAATGACATCTGGAAAATAAAGGAGTTCTCTGAGTGTCCTGCAACTTTTACCTCAGTCTCCATTAATGGCTCTAAGACAGCTCTGAACCCTCCAGCATGTCTGTGGGACTCTACTAAATGTCCTGCTCAAAACTTCCCTGGATGTTTCTCTTCCCTCCAGCCTGCTACATTTTTCTGTTTTTACCTGAAGGCATCTGTTCATACTCATTTTTGGTGCTGGCTTATGTCTCTGATATCTGACAACAAAGCCTGGCTTATATCAGGAACAGTGTGGCAGCAGGAACAGGGAGGTGATTCTGCCCCTGTACTCGGCGCTGGTGAGGCCACACCTGGAGTGCTGTGTCCAGTTCTGGGCCCCTCAGTTCAGGAAGGACATTGAGGTGCTGGAGCAGGTCCAGAGGAGAGCAACCAGGCTGGTGAAGGGACTTGAGCACAAGTCCTGTGAGGAGAGGCTGAGGGAGCTGGGGTTGTTTAGCCTGGAGAAGAGGAGGCTCAGGGGAGCCCTCATCGCTCTCTACAACTCCCTGAAAGGAGGTTGTAGCCAGGTGGGGGTTGGTCTCTTCTCCCAGGCAACCAGTAGGAAGACAAGAGGGCATGGCCTCAAGCTGTGCCAGGGGAGGTTTAAGTTGGATATTAGAAAGAAATTCTTTACAGAGAGAGTAATCAGCCATTGGAATGGGCTGCCCAGGGAAGTGGTGGATTCTCCATCCCTGGAGGTTTTCAAGCTGAGGCTGGACGTGGCACTGAGTGCCATAGTCTGGTAACCGCGGTGGCGTTGGATCAAGGGTTGGACTTGATGATCTCCAAGGTCCTTTCCAACCCATCTGATTCTATGATTCTATGATTCTATGACAACCTTGAACAACAGTCCTAGCCTCAGATCAAAATTTATATATCTACATCATTTTCTACATCCTAACACCAGGATATTTGAAGACAAAAGTAGCTCAGTATTTGGTGACAACTTATTAACAACTTTTTCAGATCTGTAGACAAATTTAGTCCTCCAGTGCTTTTTCTTTAAGGAATTTTATTGGTTTTAGAACTTCTTCAAAGCTGGAATAAACACTAAGGCCACATTCATCAGCCAGGTCTCAGGTATCAGCATTATAAGATTCAAGAGCTCTTTGGCGTGATTGAATGAGGGTGAGAAAATGGTAATTTATTTGACATCAGCTGAAGCAGGTGGATCTAAAAAGGACAGTTGTACTAAGACAAATGCTACCTTGTAGTGAATTTCTATTTTATTATATTCCTAGACCTTCCCTGATATCAACACACCAGAGAATCAGCTTGAGGGAAGAGTCTTTATGGATCTGAATGTCTAAAAGGAGATAGGATTTTGGAATGTGACCTAATGATGTCCTTGTATTAAAGGGAGTGAACTGCACAGGGAAGAAGAGAATCACATCAATCTGGCATCAGTCTCTGCATTTCTCACATAGAAATCCAATGTTTTTGCCTCTATGCCTGTTTTTCAGGGAGCTAATGCAGAAGTGTGAGGATTTAGTGTTTGGATTCAAATTGCAACAGAGAAATTTGTTTTAATATCTGCGGAATGATGTGCGTTGCGTTTATCTGTCTCTTTACTGAGGCCCCAAAACTTGTAAGCCTGTTATAGACACCTCTGTGCAGGCTTACCCTCAAAAGTGATGGGTAGTGAGTCATGCTTCCTTGGGATGCTGGTGAAGTGCTTGGGATGGCCCCTGCTGAGCCTGGCAGCATCATCCAGGACATCTCGTGGTTTCTTGGCGTAAAAAACAGAAATACTTGTGCAGAAACAGAGGAACCTAGGAAAAATTATTTTGATCAGACAAACTTGATAGGCGAAGCAAGTACTCAAGAAGTTTCTCCTTTGTCTGTTGGGAGACTGATTTATTTATTTAGTAGCATACAGTAAGAGGACAGAATTGCAGAAGTGCCTGTATAAATTTGTATAAAGTGATTCATATTTAGACCTTTCACACCAGTGCCCTGACTTCTGTGTTGCTCAGCATCGCCCACCTTGGGCAACTACTGATGACTGTTAGGGACTGTTCTGCCACTCATGGAAAATCAGCAACTCTTAAATCGCTGACATTGATGTTATTATTTACTACTTTGAAAATAAGTAATAAACTCTGACATCTGTGCTGAGCTGCTGTGCAAGCTGACCAGCTCCTCCCCACGGCCCAAAGAGCGCAGATTGATATGAACATGCAATTTAGCAGGTCACAGAAACATGAGGTCAGCTTTATGCCCTGAGTCGATACAGTTTTATTTGCTGACTGACAGGGGTCTGACAGCCCTCTCTGAGATCAGCTAGCATCACTCCCTGTTTCATTTATGTGGAAATAAAGCAAAAAATACGCATTATATCCCTGTTGTGTATAGTTATAATGATGGAGAATGTCTCCAGCTGACCAAGGTGTCCTCATTAATGACTGTTCTATATTTAGCCTTTGCAGAGCTCATGTGCCCCCAGTTTAATCAAAGACCTGGTAGCCATGGAGACGACACCGAACGTCTGGGTGTATACCATTTCCCAAACACTGTATAAAGTGCAAGATGAAAAGAACACACAACAGCTTTAAGTGGATTAATGTATTGTTCTTTTTCACTATAGATTTTGAAGTGTTTATAAGAGCTTCCCGGCCATCTATGCCGGATCATTTTTGTAGAAAAAGAGCCCTATTAACACCGGTGACAGTTACTAATCTCTTTTTTTTGTTGTTGTTGTCTTTTTCTTAACTTCGTTTTGCAGGTGTATCAGCATTCATATACAGCGTATTATGTCCTCAGCAAAATACCTCATGGGTAAGCAACTTTTCAATGTCTTCATTTTAAAACTCAGCCATTAAGAATCCTGCAAAACAATGTGTATTGTGACTAATGGTTTCCTGTGACAGCCCTTTGCAAAGGTCTGGCTTTCAGCTGCAGCATCCCCTGAGCTGTGTGTTGTGCAAAAGATGACAAAGTCTGGAAGCTGAAGTGGTCAGCTTCCCCAGAGAGTCAGACTACATGAATTTCATATTCCCAATTTCAAGTTTTTGTCTAGAATATAGATGAGGTGGTGTCTGGCTGAGGACCATGGTTGGCCACTCACCAGAGCATGGGAGAAGAGAAAGCTCCAGGGAGACCTTATGGCAGCCTTTCAGTAACTGAAGGGGGCCTGCAAGTGAGATGGAGATGGAGTATCCACAAAGACATGGAGTGATAAGACAAAGCTTCAAACTGAAAAAGAATAAATTAGATATCAGGAATAAATTATTGCTGCGAGGGCGGTGAGTCACTGGGATGCCCCATCCCTGGAAGCATTCAAGGCTAGGTTAGGTGGGGTTTTGAGCAACCTGGTCTCATGGAAAGTGTTCCTGACTGTGGCATGGGCATCTAACTGGAATTAGATGGTCTTCAAGGTCCCTTCCAACCCAAGCCACTCTATTTTTCTGTGATTCTTTGATTTTTTAGCTTTGATTTGTTGCATTTTGTTAAATCCCTCTTTCTATGCTTTGTCTTCACGGGGCTGCAGGCTACCTGTGGCTCCAGCTCCACCACCCACCACTCATCTTGCCCGTCTTGTTTCTTTAGAGTTCAGCCCTTAGTTTCTACCTTCTTCTCCCTTAAAAGATACTTTCTGTTTGTTTGTTTTAAACATACAATTTAAGCAGTGGCCCAACTGTTCAGGAATGGGATGCCACCATTCCGATATGATGGTACATGGTGTTTCAGAGTGACATTTTCACAGCACCAGTGGAAATGCAGAAGTTACACAGCAGAATTCCTCAATTCCTTGTCATTAAATACAAAGCTAAAAGCCAGGAAGCTGGTGCCAGGTTGTCTGTTTTAAGTATCTTAATGGCTGTGCAGAAATGGTAAAAAGGGACAATATGGTTGTGCTCTGCCATTTCTGTAGAGCACTGTACATGGCTGTGATTGTAAAAAATACCATTTTAATACTTGCTAAGGTTCTTCACTAAGTTGCCCTTGTTATACGTTATGGCTAAATAGATAGTAGATGTTTTGGATCTTTGCAATAGATGGCAAAACATGAAAACTTTAAAGAAGTTTGTACACTGCCTGGTTTGTACACAGGGTGATCATAGGATTACCAGATAACTCAGGATGGAAACACTCTTCCAAGGTCCAACCTCCTGCTCAGAGCAGCTTACTCAGAGCTTTATCCAGGTGGATTTTGAAAACCGGCAGGGATGGGGGCTGCACAGCCTCACTGGGCAATCTGTCCTGCTGCCTGACTGTCCTCACGGGGAGAAAGTTTCTCTTTGTATCCACTCTGAACCTCCCCTTTCAGTTTCTACCCACTCTCTCTCACCTATACCACCGTATTAAGTGGATTACTGTGTCTCTGACTTAGGAAAACAGTGGATCATGTCCTCAAGTCCTGTTGATTTCTGCCTCCACAGGCCAGGGTTTTGTCCCTGGGAGAAGGCAGGACCCTGGCCATGCCTGTGTGCCCAGTATTTCCCATTGCCTTCTGTAGGCAGCTCTCACTGTGCCTGTACACTGTGGATCAGAAACCTTCTCCCTGAGCAGTCCTCAGTGGAACTAGATTTTTTTACACAGGTATGATGTCTTCAGAGCAAAAGTCCTAGAAGTCAGACATTGCAACACCTACATTTTTGATTCCCCTGTCCTCTTTCAAATCCAGTTTTTTTGGTACAGTAACCAGTGGGTTTAACAATGGAGAACTACAGATGCAATGTCAAGATATAAACACATCTCTCATCATTTTTTCCTTGTAAAAATACCAGCTACATTCAGGCGTTCCTCAAGGATTTGTCTCAGAACATTTGTACACACACACACACACACACACACACGTGCACACAAAAAAACAACAGGAAAAAAAACTAACCAACAAACCAACCCACAAAAAAACCTGCAACCCAAAAAAAAAAAAAAAAAAAGAAAAAACAACAACAAAGCTAAAATAACTTCCCTTGGCTTCTATTTAGTGATAGGGAAATAATACTTTGTACAAAAAAAGTGTGTGTTAGAGACATACATGATTTAAAATCTCTGAGCCCTGGAGCTTGTGCAGCCTGCTTCCCTCCAGCTTGCATTGTAATTGGCTCACTACAAAGAATCATGAGCTTGAGGTTAAATTGTTTCCATGTATGGCTGGAACGTGGGAATTAGGAGACTTACCACCATTAACCATGTTAAAGCTCTAGTGTTTATGTGGCATGCTCTGGACTTAGTATCTTCCCTTCCCTGCCTCAATTTGGTCTTTGGCTTTTGCTTTTATTTTTTGGGGGGAGTTGGTGGTTTTTTTGCTTTGTTTTGTTTGATTTTTTGTTTCATTTTGTTTGATTTAGTTTGATTATTTGTTGGTTGGTTGTTTAGTTGTTTTGGGGGGGTTTTCCCCTGAATTTACCCAATTTATTTATTTTTTGAAAACTCCATCTTTCAGGCACTGTGTCTGAGAAGTAGCTTGTGCACTGAAAGGGTGTTCAGCAATAGGATGAAGACACAGTATGAACATACCTAAGCTCTGTTTCTCCAGCAAACCTGCTACGAGCAAAAAGATTTGACTGACAGCACAGTTCTATTCCAGACAAAACAAAGGTGGAAAAAAATAGAAGTATCATGCATAGTATGTATTAGAAATGCTAAAAAAATAGCAATGCACTGGTCCATCAGTCTTCTAATACTGCATGATCTTTGTCGCTGACAACCACCTTCTTGTTCCTCCCAGCTTCGACTTTATTGCACACTCAGCTGTGGTGCCCTTTGCTCTTGTTTGGTTGGGCAGTGGTGCAGGGAGTTGGAGGGTTGGGTGAGTCAGAGGAGAAGTATCCAGCTCAAGGGGAAGATCTGGAAAGTGAGAGGGTACCAGAAGGCACACTGATGTGGCAGGCATTGTTGTCCCCACATAATGATGGATCAGGAGACCATGAGCAGGAGAAGGGTTGGAGGCATCACTGCACCTCTTGTTGAGGCAGTTGTGGTTTACAAAGTTTAGGCTTTAGGCTTTAGGTACTTACACAGGCACTGTTAAACCATATTGTACAGTAACAATTGCATTGATCTTTCAAGCACATGTGAGTGGTAGAAAGGATGGCACATTACCACATTCCTGGAGCATGAGTATTTATTGTTCCTTTGGAGTTCTGCATATATTTTTGGGTGGTGCATGGAAGAGAGGACAGGTGTAGCAGGTGAACATGATGTAACAGGTGGTGAAATACATCAATTGAAAGTAGAGCTTGTGTTGGATGAAGGGGTAAAAATCTCTTCATTGCCTATTTCATATTTAACGCAGGAATATTGCTCTGTGGATGTATGTGGAGGAGGGTTGTTGAGGGCAGGACCAAGCACGCTAACACAGCACAAGGTTTAGTTCAGTTTGACATTCCAGGTTCTTTGGTGATGGAATTTGCAATGCACAAGCAACATCCTTGCCCTCCACCTGACAATAACAGGAGTGGCAAAATTCTGCACTGAGCAACAACCCCTTTGCCATTTTTACAAACTTCTTCATGCATTAATCCTCTTCTGCAAGTAGGCACCACCATTATACCACACCAGAGTCTGCCCCTGGCCCCTTGGCATATGTCCAGTTCAGCGGTGACTGCTGGTGAACAAACTGACTCCCCTCCAGCAGTATCCCTCCTGCTCCTCAGACACTCATTCCTGAAAATAGCCTGTGACAGTGTGACTCTCCCTGTGCTATCTCTACCCTGTTCCTCATCCTCAGCTATGTTCTGCCTCATCAGACAGTTTAGGATTTGTACCCACTAATGCCCTTGCTACACCCCTGCTGAGGCTAACTAATAAGGAAGCCAATTAACCTAATCTGTGGCATCACTTTTTAAATAACATGGCATTAATCTGCCAGCATAAATTGGTTTTTAAAGGGAAACTTCTAATTATTTTTGCCATGTTCTGCAGGCTCTCCAGATTCAGGCTGTGTCTGAAGCCAAAAGGGGCTCATACCAATGTTTTCCAGATTTCACTTTGAGCTCTCAATAAGTTTGACAAGCCAGTTTGGGCATGTCCTTAGCACATATGTCCCCAAATGGCATTTCATACAGAACTGCAACATTTTTCCATAAGAGCTGTTGTCGAAATGAACTCTCCACATAAGGGTAGCAGCACAGTTTGGCTCTCTATAGGACAGCTAATAGATGCCAATAACGTGCACCCAAAAGATCTGATTTAAAAGTTAAAATAAGCCAGAGGTGGAAGAAAGAGATCGCACAGACTTAATATGTCCCTTGTTGTTATTTCGGCTTTCTCACAGTCTCTTGTTAAACTCGGGGTAGAACCCCCTGCTGGTTTGACACATTTGCCTTCTGCTTTCAATGGCCCGTGGTTTATAGGTTCCACGGGGGGAGCCGCTGAGATCCGCAGTTCCCATTTTCCTGGGCGGAGGTGTGTACGGGGTTATGTTCCGTTCAGCTTTCCTTCGTGTCACCCATTTTTCTCCCGCTGCTCATCCACGAATGCGATGCTGGCGCCGGGTGCCATCTAGTGGAACCAGCCTCACGTTCCCTGCGATGAACATCTCCATCCTGTCCCACTGCTCCCCTCTGAATGCTGCTGCTGCTTTTCAGATATATCTGCCGATAACTACTTGCAGCTGTCTCCATTGTAAATATTTTTGCAAAGCTCTTCTCACAATCCCACAGTTTCACTCGCTGAATTGTAATTGCCAGCCAGCTGTAATTTATAGGTACTGCGATAGCATCTGCAGGTCCAGATGTGGAACAGGGAGCTCTCCTGCAAAGCACTAGGGAAAAGTGGAACGCCAATACCATATACAGTTATTTCCTAATACTACTTTTCCTAACTTTGGAAAATTAAAAATTTAGCAGAACAATGCAGGCAACAGCCTACTTATGGAATCCGGGCATGGAAAATCGTTTTATTCTCTTCTGGTTTTTAATAATGTTACTCCTACCAAGTCCAGTATGGATTATCTTAGTCATTTATATCCTTCACTGAAATAAGGGAAAAAGCTTAGTTTGCTCAGCGTTTCTATGGTCAGGCCAGGATTGACCAGAGTGTTCCCCTAACCTAATTGAAGGATTCCCCTCACCACTCTTAAGGTCATTTTACACCAGCGTGTGCTGCTGGACCACTGGTTTGATCTGACACTGCAGATCCTAAACAAGAGCTAATTTTGGATTGGTATCTAAAGGGGAACCTCTATATTTGAGTTTTTTGCTCTGGCCAGCAGAAATGTTACACTTTTTTATATTTGTCTTCCTATGCCCCAAAATAAAGCCTAGGTTTAAAAAAAAAAAAAAAAAATCTATTTCTTCAGACCTCCTAGTGGTCACCCAGTTCTGCATGAACCATTTCCTTCTGGACACAGCCAAGTGGCAGGGATTAGTGCTGAGCTCCTCATATGAGCTCCTAGTATGGCATTAGCACATCCAGCTGTGGCGCGCCAGTTGGAGCTTCCAAATGTGCTTGCTGGGATCAGTGAGAAGATCAGCAGTTATTCCCACTCCTCACTGGTTTTCTGTGTGAGGAGAGGGAATTGTACACAGTGACTCCTGAGCAGAACCTGAATTTCTTACCAAATATGTATGTTGTACTCAGAGTAAGTAGAGTGCAGGAACACTCGTGGAGATGAGTTCAGCTCTTCCTGCCTACACTGCAGAGCGTCTGGAAAATCCTGCACGTGGCCCACATGCTGAGCTCCAGTAACTTCAAGAGAAGTCCCATGAGTGGAGTGAGTGCAAAATAAGTGCTGGAGATCCACAGAAGTGATAACAGGGGGAGGAACTGAGCCGGTGCTTCACTGTGGGTAAATTTTCAAAGTGATGTCTATAGATCTCTCTGCAGAACTCTTGCTGTTCTTCCTGTCTCCTTCTTTTATGCAAGCCACTGGCAGAAAAGAAATGGACTTTAAAGTTAATTAGAGAAAACTTAATCAGTTTTTTATGTATCCTATTGTATAATACTTCAAAAAACAAGGTTTCCCTTGCACATGCTCCCATTTCCACGTTCACAGTAAAAGGAAATTGTGTTTCCTTATTTAAAATCATGGATAAAAGAACATCAGGGAACAGACTCTAATTCAGATAGCTGCCCATTTGACCAAGACTGTTCTATTTTATTTTGGTCTGGCCTGTTATGTCCCTTCTCTTAACTTTAAAAACCCCCTGTGCCTCAATGTCCCCGTCTGCAGATTTCTCGAGAAATTGTACTTACCCAATGGAGGCAATATGTGATAATTATTGTAGAGAGTGCTACACAGTTTCACTCTTTAATATTTATAAACTTGTACTAGTACCCACATTTTAAGAGGAAAAAGTACAGTATTTAATAGAATCTGTTTTCAGCTAATTCAATTTTACTTAGAGGAGCTGAATATTTTCCCCCAATAATGATCTATAGAGGTTGAAATAAAACCTTTAAAAAGGTATGTAAAACCAAATAAAAATGTGAAATTTGTTAAATAAGTAGAAGAATGTATTCTGCAGTTCATGAAGGATCTGCTAGTGCTGCTCCTCATCTCTCCTCCCTCTTTGAAAACTATCATTCTATAGTTTTTATCACATTTTGAGGTAGTTCATATAGTTAATTAAGGCACTTCTGCAGTGTGGTGGCTTTTAAGCCAGACTATAAGCAAGAACATCCCCATGATGTCATATGCTTTTTCAGTTGCATTTTGACAACAGAAAACTGGCCCTTCAAATAATTAAATTTTGTAGCTTGATCGTGGAGCCTGACCTTGCATCCTCTGAAGCGGATAAGAGTTTTTCGTCTGAGTTTACTGGCATTTGGCTCAAGCCCTGATGGGGCTGTTTGGCTTCTTGCTTTTTGTAATCTTCTGAGTTAAACACTCTGTAAATCACTGAAGTAGTGGTTAAATCACATACCAGCTTATGGCTTGTGAATACATTTTGTACCTCTTTAAAAAGAAAGAGCTAGCATTTCATTAAGCAAAGCCACTATTTGAGCATCACTCACTTCCAAACAGTGGCAGGTTGAAAGCGGCTCAGCCTGGGAAGGCAGTTCAGGCAGGACTCTTGGCTGTGCTGGTGGGAGGAAATCCACTTCAGCAGCTCAACACCATATCATTTCCCCAGGGGATTTGCCACTTACTCACCCATGTTGGTCACAGCATAGCATTTTTTAATGTGAAATGTTCCTTTCTTGTGTAGGCAAAGCAGTTCTTACCACACGCTTCTTTCTTCCAGAATCAGTTCTGATGTGGGTGGACACCTTAGAAACCATGTAGAATGATAATAATAAGGAATGGTCCCCCCGAGGGGAGGATTTGATATTAAGAATTAGAGTAATGACTAAAAAAAAAAAAAAAGAAATATAAAATCTCGGGTAATTAATAGTTAGACGCAGATGTTAGCACTTTAGCAGAGAAAAGCCCAGCAACCAACCTCCTTACATTACAGAAAAGGTCAACAGCTTATGGCTCATCAGGAAAAAAAAAAAAAAAAGGAAAAAAGAAAGGTTTGAAGCAAACTCTCCCAGGGTGTATTTCTGAGACAGCACCCCCTGAAATGGAGGCAGGGCTCCTGTTAAATTCTATTCTTGAATAAAATGTGCTTCACTGTTGAGAAACTCGTCTGCATTTGGAAATGTTCATGTCTCAAAGCAAATGAACCTCCTCTGGTTCCCAGACTATGATGAGCCTCCAAACCACAGACAGTGCTGGAGGGTGCAAGCACATCCCAACACTGCCCACCACCAAAAATTGGCTCCTTGGCATGGGTTTTCCTCCTTATTCATACTCAGCAAGGTTGAGTTAGTACAGAGTTTTGAGAGAAAAGGGAAATAAAGGTGGATGAAAGAGAATGTATAAAATGATGGTGCAAAGCACCAAATAGGCAACTATCCACACACAGCCTGTACAGTTGGGGCTTCCATGCATCACCTTCCCAAAATTGTTCTGTAGGTGGATTTTCATAGTGGGAATTGGCATTTTTGTGTTTGTGTTTTTGCCCTAGTGCTCAGGGTTCTGAAGGGGGTTTCCACTAGAACAGGAACAAGAATCATACATTTCCCAAGGGAACTGTTTTTGCTCCGCTGCTGTCGGGCTGTGGAGACACCCTGCAGCCGGAGCCTTGATTATTTGTTGCTGTGGTTGGGTGATAAACCCTTTCAGCCTACTTAAAGTCTCAGTGCATTGCTGTTTGATTACACTGCACAAAGAGTGTTCACTGCATGTTACAAAACACAGACTTGTTTCTTTTGTGGGCACCTGAAAAAAAAACCCAAAACAAAACCGTTTTGAGGACCCAAACCCATAAGATTATGGGCATGTCCTCCCTGTTGTGGGTTTTAATGGGCCCTGGGCTCAGGTTACATAGTGAGGGCTATATAGGGACCTCTGCCAGTCACTGAAAACAGGATAGTACCCCATCTCTGGGAAATATAATCTGTACCACAGCATTTCTGCATGAGCCATGTCCTATGGCTGGCTCCCTGTTATCCTTCCTACTTGGTTCTGTGACCACTACACAGGTAGTCAGTAACCAAATTTAATAGACTAAAAATGTCTTGTTATCCCAAAATGGGCATCCTTCCCTACTGGGGGGCTCAGAACATATGGGGAAGAACGGTATGGGGAAATTTTGGAAAGCAACAAAGGCCCTTTGAGTGAAGAATGAATGCTACAGCCAGGGCTTTCCTTGGTACAGTAACCACTGAGCAAGTCTCTTTATGGCAAAGGTGATAAAATACCCATATGATCGCCCAGACTGTGTCACACCAGCTCTGATGCCTCTTCACCCCTTACCCTAACATTTATTGAATGTTCCACTTAAAATTTAAAGAGATAAGACAGGAATAGGAAAGGTTGCTTTCCCATGCCACACATGAGAAGGAGATAAGAGGAATGAAATGGTCTTCCATAGGGAGAGCTGTGAAGGCAAATGTTACAACCCCTTTCAAATGCAAGCATTTCCTCTTGCTTTCCAGATTGAGGTTTATTCACATCTGTTATGGGGCAGAAATGCAGAGCCAGAGTGGTATTCTCCACATTTGAATAGGGAGAGTATTTTTCCAATCCACTTTTAAGCTGTGCCTGAAATGAGGCCAGTTGTGGTGTTGTTTAAAAGTGATCATATCACTGTTGGCAAGAAATAGAAATCATGGCACTACTAAGTGTATGCCTTGTTAATTTTAACTGATGGTGACACGTTCTGTGTGGGGAGAGGTTTTTTAGAAGGGTGTTGCAATACTCATGAGAAGCTCCGCACAAACCTCTGAGATCTCCTTATGCTGTTAAACAAGAGAAGAAATAAGACTTGCTCAAAAGCTCTTAGTTTCCAAAATGAAACAGAGAATACTGAGTCATTCTGATTTGTTTCAAAACCAAATAACACAGACTGTTAAATTAGTTTAGAGCACAAGCCCAAGAATCAATCTCTTGCCCCAATTAAAAGTGTGACCTAACAGCCGGTGAAGCCTTGTTGTAACGAGGCACTTCTGCTGTCTCTGGGAGTGGGAGATCATTTCTATATCTCATTTTATGTACTAATAATCCCATATTGCTCTCTGCAGGCATCACATCATGGTGCTATATTTTTATTAGTGTTTGAAAGTCAGACAAGGTCAGCTGGATGGAGAATGCTCAGGTTTCACCACAAACATCCTTTGCTGTCGACGGGTGGAGTCATGTGAAGAACCACGTGCATTCATCCCAGGCTCGTGACTGAAAATCTTCTAAATTAATTCTTAAACATCTCAGTGCTTACCAAGTTGTTTCTCTTCAACATGTGTTTTTTTCCAATATTTTGGATGGCTGATCTTTAGCTAGCTGCAATTCTAAGTAGCCTTCTTGATAGCATTCAGATATTTAGATTTTCATATTTTTGTGCCTCTGCTGTAAATAAATACACGTGAAATCCTGATAAATCCAAGTGCCTTACCTCATGCCTTGAGTAGCTCTGATGTCAGAGCTGGCTGAGAAACCTTTATAGAGTAAGAGAAAATCACATGAGTAAGAGAAAATCACTTAAAAATGGTTATGTTTATCACCTGAATGCTATCACCTCTTTTTGCCTCTTTAGGGGACAAAATGTGACTCCAGGAACAAAAGTTCTTTTTAAAAATGCAGTAAAAATTCTCCTGGTCATCTGTGATTTAGAGAGGTCACATGAGAAACGTGGTAATGTCATCATTTTAAAAGTCATGGTACCAGTATCCACCATTTCCTTGCTCAGGAAACCCTTAGATTTTGATCAGCATCTTGCAGTCCTCCAGCCTGTATCACTGTGACTCAGAGCTGTGTACCAGTCTCCAATGCATTTTTAAATCAGCTTTTTTAGACCTTTACTGGAAAGGCAAGCCTGTGCCATCATTTTACATCATTCCCAATGGGAGTTGGTGGCTCCTTTTCTGACAAGTGATAGATTTTCTGTCTCTGCTTATGGAAGATGATCTTTAAGACCCCTTCCAACTCAAAACCATCCTATGATTTTAAGGTGGTATTAGTAATGTGCGAGGTTTTGCAGGCTTAGTACCAAATACTACATTGATGGATGCTTGCAGACTATAATAAAAAAGAACTGCTGAGCTCATATTGTTGGCTTGAATCCAACAGAATTGCCAAATTAGAGACAAATGTTTTAGATTCCCTTGCTTTTTTATCTTTTGTACTCTAAATCCATAGAATTCATTCATCTCGGAAAAAATGGTTGGTGAGCTCTCGTATTTTTAAGAACAGCTGAATGAACTGATGTATATCTGCAGTTGAAATTAATAAGTTCAAATTTCTTTCATCACCTCCTACTTTTGTTCACTGAAAAGTGCTGTAAGGAAAACATGCGTATGTGTGAGTATGTGCGTTCAATATTTAAAAGTGAAGGAGTCTAGATGAATGGAAGAGCCTTTCCCATCTAATTAAGCACTTTCATTAGAATTTCAGGAGGATTCTTTTAGTTGCATCCTCTAAGAGTCTTATTTCTTGCTTATCTGTTCTGGCAAGTCTTTGATTCCCATTTGTATTGTATTTTATTCTATCTCACTGGAAGTCTCAGTAGGGCTCTGTAACTCCTGGGGGGAAATTTTCTTAATGGTACCTGTCTCCTCTTCTCCTTGGTGAATTTTGAAGTAAACAAGTCATTTAATTGTGTCTAGTCATTAAAAACAAGTCATTAAAATTGCTGGTTTACTTCTCAATAAGTGGCATTCCTGCCTCTTGGAAATCTTTCCCTTTTTCTCCATGTCCTTATCTATGGTTCTTTGTACATTTATGAACATGTATGTTTTACATGCTTTTATTTGGTTTTGCCAGATTTCTCCAGCATGGGTTTTTTTTTCTCATCATGCATCAAAAACTCTTAAATATGATGAAGTTTCCACTTCTTTATTGCCTGCCCAGATTTATTCTCTGTGTGGGGGTTTATATCTCTTTTTGCTTTCCTTCTTTCTAAGGAATAAGAAATCTGTCTTAGCTGCTGTCTGATTTTATTCTATTAGAAGTGGATGTGAAGACATTGAGTTCTGCTGCTGAGACAGATAGTTTAGATAGATAGATAGATAATTTTTTGTAGTTATCCATAAAAAATGCCTAAAGTACTCTGAGCTGTTGTCCTTAAGACTGTTGTCTTTCAAAATATTCAGTGCTGGCTTGATGCAGATAACAAAAGGGATATTTCTGCCTTCCCCATACTTTTTTTTCAGCTGTCTTTATTCAACTTTTTTGCATATACTACTGACATCTTAATATACTAATAATATAGTATTTTTTTTCCAAAATTATGGCATTTGCAAGTTAAGCAAGAAGATTCAACGTTTTTCTCTGCCCAGCTCATATTCATAGTTTTGATTATTTCTTTAGAGGATGGACATATCAGAGCAGACTCTGGTGTAAATTGTGTGGTTTTGCTCACAGTGGCAGCATATGCAAAGAATTTCCATACCAGTCCTGTTGCTCTGTATTTCAAATTAAAATTAAAAGGTATGAAAACAAACCTTAGAAGAACAGCCATACCCCAGATTTTGACTGCTTTTATCAGTTTCAGGCTTTTTTCAGTCTGCCATTGCAAAACATTTTTCTTGGAGCAAAGAAACACACTCCCTCAATTACAGTGGAAAATTTCTGTTGTTTTTAAGTTGTTTTTGAAGAACTTAATAGAGAACAGTTTGTCGTGTTTATGCTCAGAGGGAGACTCAGTGCCATGAAATCTCTGAGGGAAAAGAGGGAACCCATAGATATAAAAATTTCAGCGAAAAACAGTACAAACTCTCTCAAACAAGTTCCTCATTATTCACCATAATTTTTGAAGTCAAATGCAGTCAAACCTGATATGTTTGATTAGTTTGTTTTATTCTACACGCATGTTCTGAGACCTAATGCAAGCAGAAAGGATTTGGCAGGCAGCATGCTGATTGCACTCGGGAAGTTTCCTTGTTTGGAAATGTTGAGGGGAGACTTTTTGGGAGAAAACCTCATCTATATGAGCAACTTTCTCAATTTACTATTTCAGTAATGGTTTTTGAATACTGTGCTGAAGTCACACCTGTGTCTGGAGCAATTTAACAGCCTCTGGTCCAGACAACGTCATCTTAGTGTGGAAGACTTTATACAACACCTGCTCCATATTCTCCCTGGCCTAAAAGAATGTTATTATTCCCTTCTTTCCCAGGCTTTAAAATCAGTCATTTTAAGATATGAAAGAAATAATGGCAACCATTTAATAAGGCCTTGCCATTTCTTTGGCCGGAAATTAAGATAGTGAAAATGGTGTGAGGATGCTGTGAAGCTGGTTCTTCGTCCAAACCAGGAAACAGAGATATACAGACTGCCTTCGGAATTGCCTATTTCCAAGCCAGCATCCTGCACAAATGAGCTCACAAGGGACAGGCTCAAATCCAAACAAGCCCTAATTATGAGGATCTGTGAGGAGCACTGGTTCTTTGTGGAGGCTGAGATGACCCACAGTATTGATTGATTCAGGAAAAAAATACATAGGAATTTTAAGTAGGTTGTTTTGGAGGAGAAGGAAAGGTGTAGCAGTGGAGGACTTTTAGCTTGGCAGTAATAACATACCTCCCAGAAGGAGCTGACTGACATGAGATCCCATTTATGCAACACTTGTAGAGTGGATGAGAGCTGGGGGGAATTTTACCAAGGAGAGTTAAAGGTCCAGAATAATATGTGATAGTTGGAAATGTGTTTGACAGATGCTCTCCAAAAGGATTTTTCAGTTTAAGGATCCCTAAGAACTTTCTCAGCAAGAGTGCTAGAGAGTTGTGGCCATCTCACCCAGAGCTGCTGTGTAAACAGCTCATCCTCCTCCTTCTCTCTTTAGGTGATATAATAACCCAGAGAAATTAAGATATAGTTAGTGAAGATATAATTTGCTTAGAGAAGTTGTGGATAGCCCGTCCCTATGTTCAAGGACAGGCTGGGTGGGGCTTTGAGCAATGTAGTCTAGTGGGAGGCATCCCTGCCCATGGCAGGGGTGTTGGAACTGGATGAACTTTAAGGTCCTTTCCACCCCAAAGCAATCTATGAGTCTGTGACAATGGGCTTTTAAATGAGTCTCTTGGGGCTACCAGGGAGAGAGTCCACTTACATTCCGCCACAGACCATGCACCCAACATAGCCCAAGGAAGTGTTTGGGAATCTGGTCTTTCATGGTCAGGTTCACCAGTAAGTGAACACATTTTTGTACTGCCTTTGGGCTTGCTGACAGCCCAGTCTACCTGGCCACTTCTGATGCAGCCCATCTCCAGGTCATTCCTGCAGTTTGTCTGAAGCCTGATGGATCAGGCTTGGCAAGGAGGGATGTATTCTCCATCCCCTTGCACGTGATACTGAAGTTTGTTGCAGGCCAGTGAGTGAGCATTGCTAGTCCAGGCAAGAGGAATCTCTTCAAAAGATGAGGAACAAGCCAAAATCTCCCATCTCTTGGGAACATTTGTGGGGGGAAACTAGGATCTTAGTCTGCTTTTCTAGCCTGTGGTAGAAGGGAATAGCTCACAGCATGAGGATGGATGCTTGGCTACCACCTGCCTTCAGTGGTCTGCATCACAACCTGGATGTACATGCTGATACCTGATTGTAGAGGCAGTTTATGGTAACTAGGTTTGTAAATCATGCACCTCCAGACAACAGGCAATTCCATCAGCCAGCCCTTCTATCACATATTTGTCAAAAGGTTTCAAGGCAAAGAAGCGCGGTTTTGTTACAAAGGATGTTTCCCAGCCGTACCCAACAACTTAAAAAAGAACTCAGAAGGTGCAGTTACATTTTCCCTTGGCCATACCCAGGAGAGGGAATATGACTTTGTTTTTTTTATTTTCTGCAGCAGAGCTCTTTGCTGATAGATTGAGTGGGGTGCCTTTCCTTCTGCCTTATCAGCTACCAAAGCTGGTTTATGCAGCATTACTCATTGCATTAGAGTTTTCCTCTACTAAAAGATGATGCAGTGAGCAGAACTGACAGGACTTGTCTGAGCTCTGGTCTGAATTATTCACTGTAATTGGCATGTCTGTCCCTTAGCTTCACCTGTGTTATCTGAAGCATTACAGCTTTAAGTTCTCACAATTTGTTTAATCTGTTTATTTAGGGACGGTATTCCCCCTCCTAATTGTAATTCCTTGCTCTTCTTCTCACCATGGGTAAAATAACCCAGGAACTAGATAGTTCATTTGGCAAGTAGTGAAGTACTACTTTTTCTTCCATGAGAGGTTTTGATTTGATTCACTCTTTTTCTCTTTTCTTTCTATGCTCAGAGGTTACTCTCTGTTAAGATAATCGAAATAGCTAACCAAAGAGATTGATTGCTAACAGGCATAGCTGACTGGAAACTTAAGTAGGTAATGCATACAAACTTGAAAAGATCCAGAACAAGTTATATGGCTAGTCTTTTTACTGGAATGGTAATTTTGTGGCTGGTCTCAGTATGAGAGCTTTGTATTCTCTTATCCATACCTTACAAAAATTACTTTAGTCTACCCACAAAGACACCTTGTGGGTAAAAACCATAAGAAAAGATGTAATTTTACTCTCTGGCAGCAGCTGTGGGTGGCACTTTGCACATAGAGCCAAAAGCTATCTAGGCACCCTACAGTACATTCAGATTTGAAGTGTCAGTACCTCAACAACCCACTCTTGCCCCTCCACGTTCTCAGTGCATCCCATCTGCATCAAACCTGTCATCTTTACTATGACGGTGGTGAGAAATTGGCACAGGTTGCCCAGAGAAGCTGTGGGTGCCCCATCCCTGGAACTGTTCAAGGCCAGGTTGGATGGGGCTCTGAGCAACCTGCTCTAGTGGAAGGTGTCCCTGCCCATGGCAGGAGGGTTGGAACTGGATGGTCTTCCAGGTCCCTTCCAACCCAAACCATTCTATGATTCTCTAATTTGGTGACTTTGAGCACTTCAATATAAAGTCAGCTCCATGAGCCTCTTCCCAGGGGCCTTGCAGACTTTATGGATTATGGTTTATGATCACTGATATGGACCTTCTATCAGGAGAGTGGAAGTTGCTCTTCCACCTGCAAGAATTGCAGAAGGGGTGTGGCCATGGGGGTCCTCACCTTGGGTCTGTTTATTGTAGCAGGTCTTAGATCAGGAGTTCGTGGTAAATGATAGTTTTTTCACTTTGGAAAGATTGCACAAAATCAGTTCTGACCATTCCTCTTGCTGCTGTGTTTGTACTTGCTACAACAGCACCAGTGCAGTGGGAATGTGCAGCCAAGGGGCTTCCTGGCCAAGAGAGCAGAGCTGGAGTGTAACTGTGGTACAGCACCAGGTCCCAAAACAGGCAATAAGGAGAATTCAATTAGTGTCTAATTATTGCATTCAGTTTTGTTCTGTTTTGAAAACATGGCCTGGAAAACACTATTCAAGGAGCCCTTTTGCTTAAAGGCTAGGAAGGTTTTGGTTCTTTTCTCTGATTTTGGGTGATGTTGGCCTCAAATTGCCTTTTTATTCCTGTCTGTAGCCCACTGGTGATAATACCCTTACTTTTTCAAGCAGTTTGGGATCTGTTAATGAGGCGTATTGTATACAGGCTTTATTAGTGTTCTTGTTTGTAGAATGTTGCTATACACAGAGTTGTACCAATGTGACTTCAGAATACGTAATGTAATTATTTGAGCTGAGTATAAATACAGTTAAGTCAATGCTATCTGTGCTGTGATAAAATGACATTATGCTGCTCTGACATTTGCCAAAAAAGCCTTCTTTTTCTATATTGTATTTGTTATGTCTCACTGATGTTCTGCTACAAAATGAAGGTAATGGATGAAAGAACTAGAAAAATATTTTGATTTTGTTGTCTAAAAATTAAATATTTGGTAATAAAGGAGCTTTTCCTTTTGAAGCCAGGCTGCATATCAGCTGTTATACAGCTGCTAAACTTTTCTGCCATCATGTTCAACAAAGGGAAATTATTAGGCAGAAAAGCCATGGGGTGAAGAAAATGAAATTGTATTTTTGTTGTGGCAGTAGGAATCAAAGATATGATTATTATTTATCATTTGTGGACATCATCAGTGTTGATAAATACGATTACATTGTTCCCATCCCTTAACTAATTCTCGAGGCTTAGGCAAGTCAGCAGGGGAACAAATGTGTTTAGTCTTGTATTAGTAAGAAACAGAAATTGTCACTTAAATACTTGATATTACCAACACTTGCTAGTGGCGTAGTGTTTACCTTACTGTAAAAAAAGTCTAGTAAATAGATCATCTAGTTATTGGATGATTACAGGCAAAAGACATAAGTTCATGGTGTATTTCTGAAGGAGGTGTGCACCAGCTGAAACAAGGACATTTCTGAAGCTGAAATCTTATTTTTTTCTCTCTGCAGGGATCCTCAGAATTTGTACCCCCCTGAGGTCAGCAATGCAAAGCTTCAGTATGCTGGTTGGGGTCCAAAAGGGCAACAGCTGGTAAGAGAAAGAACAAGTGTGCAAATGCATTTAGACACCACACTGTTATTGCTTGGAAGTAAAGAAAGAATAATTCTTTATCGGCTAGATTCTTGAAACATATGTGGTAGCTTCTAGTATCTTTATAGGGATTGTTTCATAGTGAAATTTATTTATAAAATTCACAAATATATACATCCAATGCAGAGAATTTGTGTCTAAAAATGCAGAGAAAGAACACTTTATGGAAGCTTTTTGAGAGGATGCACCTGTTTCTCCCAGTGTTGGACACAGGACAAATTGCAGAGATAACAGACAGTGTGATTTAGTTCACCTCTCATTGCTTCACAAGGGCATCTTCAGACTTGCAAACTTGACTCTGGGGATATGTTCGTATTAGCAGCCCTGTTTGGAGAATGCAGCTTTCTAGAACAGAGTTGCCCTGAATTTGCCCTGTAGTTGTTTGTAAAATAGACAGAATTAGAAGTGTATTCTGGAAAGTTTTCAGAGCTGTTTAAAAAAAATGAACGACATCACTTGTCAGGGATTCATTATATTACATGGAGCTTTTCCTACTGCAAAATTCTTGAAGTCTCCAGTATTTTATCCCTCAGCCATGGCCATCCATGCCCATTTTTCAGAGCATGTATCTCCTGTCCAAATCCCCTGGCTTCATATCCTGATGCAAATCCAACATTAAGGTTTTGCATGTTCCGAACACTCTCTAATGTAACAAGAAAAGAAAAAGTGGCAACTTCTTTTTTGATTTGGAAGTTTTATACCAAGAAATGAGCTTTGAAAGCTCATTATGTGAGAAAAATCTGGCATATGTCTCCTGTCCCCAGTCCTCTCTTGGGGATTGTTTGTCTGTGCCCTTAACTAGATTGTTTTCAAATCTTGTGATTTAAAAAACAGCAATAGGAAACATTATAATTGCCAGGCTGCAAATCGGGTTGTAGAAAACAGAACAGATACAGGAACAGGAAAGTCTCTCCTTTCATCCTCTAACATGTGGCATTTCAAATTCCTTAGTCTGCTGCCCAAGAGATCACTGCTGAGCAGTTTGTATCGATTCACAGGGACTGGGGGCTGATCATGGCCAAGCTCTTTCCTTTATGTTCATTGGGGAAGACCAATGGAATCTCATCATTGTGCTTCTGGCCAACTCATGATAATGTACAAAGAGTTGATAACACATTATATTCAAAAATAGAATCACAGAATGGGTTGCAAGGGATCTTAAGGATCATGTTGCTCCAACCCCTCCACCATGGGTAGGGAATATCTTTAGGACATACCAGATAAAGCCAAAACAGAACAGTATTTTTTACTTCACTGTTCACTAGCTTTATTTTAAGTTTAACAAACTGAGTTTAACAATGTATAGTGAAAAATACATCTGCTAATTAAAAGCTAATGTTGAGTTGCATTAGTGATGTTTTCCACTTCACAACTGAATCTTCTTTTCTTTTACACAGTTTTGCTGTGAACTTGTGTGCCTTCAGCACCTTGAGTCACAGAACATTATTGACTCACACTCATGTTCATCTTACCAAGCTGAATGGGTTTACTTAACTTCCACCTTGGAAAGAAGATTTAACTTTTTCCATCCCAAATTCAAGATGACCAATTTATTGCCTCCATTGCCTTCTCTACCATGCATTATCTACATAACCCTATAGAAGGGAAAAGTATTCATATCAAAATAGACAAATTATATATACAACAGGCACTATATATAGTCCAGGGGAAGAAAAGTCTTCTTTACTCCCAACTTTATCATTGAACGCCAAAATAACCAATAGCACTTTCCACCATATTTTATTAAGAAATTTAGAGGGAAAACTTAAAGCCCTAAGAATTCCTGAAGACATCAAGTTTAATACATGTTCCTTCTGTGGGATACATGCTATATATTTTTAAGTACCTTTAAAGATCCCTGTAGCTGTTGAATTCCATATGAATCATGTAAATGCCTTGCTACAGTGGATTTGTTCTGCATGCTACTTCTTTTATTTTTTTTTTCTTTCACTTCAAATAATGTAAAATTGTTGGCCTGTGATTGAACCCTGTTCTTGCATTTGGAATCAGGGTAGGTGAAGAGCTACCTCACTGGTAGTTTAAGCATTATCATTCATACTTCTTACATATGTGCCTCTATGCTCTTTTCCTTGCCAGTTTACCTTGAAATAAAATTATAGCTGTAGTTTATAAAATAATCAGGCTTTTACATGCATCAATATAATCTATTTATATCCAATGATCAGCAGAGAATTGCCAAAGAAGCTTAAAAAAAAATCTACAAGCATTATAAATGAGAGAAAAACACAATGCTCACTGCTCTGTATTTCAGGACTAATTGGGTTACTCAGAATATAACTGCCTGCAAAATTCATGTCACCTTTTGTGGGGACAATATCAAATGCACAGACAGAGAAAAATTAAAGTCTATTAAAATTCAATAGTGTGAATGTGTTTTTTCTATGTGTACACTGAGTTGTGTTGTAGGAGAAGGAGGGGAAATATGTTGAGTGGGATGGGAAGGAAATAAAAATATAATAAAAATACTGGGAACTACCTGTCAGCTCCCCTGGTTTCAGTTGGTTACAGAGCCAAATATCTGTGAGAATATTTGAGGGTGATCGTACAGCAACAGTAATGTACCTCAGTGTGTGTCAGCCCTGGTGCTGCACCCAGCAGCATCCCTCTGTGCACAGGCTGCAATCCAATTTCATGCTGGCTCTCCCAGGGAATGTGGGAGCAAAGAGCAGATGGGTTTTGTATCACCTTGAAGATACCCCAATTTTCAGGAAATGAAAAAGCTTTCCCCTTGAAATCTCCTGGTTTGTTCTTTTTTGGCAGCACAAAGGAGAGGCAGGGCAGGAGAGTAAGAGGGTTTGATTCCAAAATTCTTATTCTCTTTGTAGCTTCTATTTCATGCTTCCTAGGGGAACTTTGGGTTGCTGTGCCTGACCTCTTTCTCTCTTGCATGTCTAATCGTTCAAAAAAGAAACAAATCTGAAACAGAAGCAGCCTGAATGAGCTGCATTCTCTACGATTAAAAATAAATAGTGGAATATTCCCAGGAGCAATTTGCTATTTATCTTGCTTTATTTTGTCCTTTCTCATTAAATTATATGCCAATTTTTAGATGATGAACTCCTTAGAGCATGGTTCTTGACTTCTTACTAGCCTGCAGAATGCCACACATGCCAACTGAGCTGTTTAAATAATGGCAGATAGTGAATCAGAGCAAATCTGTCAGAAGATCAGAATGCAAAAGAACCTTTCACTTCTGGCACCTCAGAAAAATGCTTCAGCTTTTCTCTGACCTCAGCCAAAGTCTTAACAAATTAAAAGTCTTACAAAGCTGTTGGAAGCATGGGGCCCTTACCAGTATGGGCTCCAGAGTCAATAGTAAGAGCCACTAATTTCAGTGCAAGAGGGAACACATTCCCTAAATCTGGGTGTTAATAAAGGGCTCATTCCTCTCATTTGTCCTACAGCATGAGCCATCAGTCATGCCTTTGTAGAAGGAGTGAAAAATGCTGTTAACTTGGAATAGCAGCATGATATATTCACTATTTGTGGGTGTAAATGACTTTGCAAAATGTCTGTGGAAAAATCCATCCTTTCCATGGTGCACAAAGTCACACTTAGTATTCAGTTTCATCGCCCATTGGCCTTCAGCATGGTGCTTGGTGTTTTTTTTTAGTGAATAGGCTATATTATCCTCAGTTTGGGTGACACATTCCAGCAATATGAGGATGTGGGTGCCATGACAGGACTGCAAAAAAAGTGTTAGGCTGTACCTTCACCCTGTTCTGGGTGTGCCTATCTGCATAAGAGTCTTCACTCTTTAGATTTCCTTTCTTTTTTTCTGATCATACCATCTATGGCTCAACAGCTACCCACTTTTAAAGGTTTCATTTGCCACAAAAAAAAAAAAAATCTTCAGTTAATTGATCTTACTGGAATATTTTACCAGTTTCCTCACATTGCACCTCTTAGAACGAGGCTCTGCCGAAACCTCACGTGAGATTCCCCTGGCACATTTGCCTCAGTAGTATCTAAGCAAAAGTTAATAGTTACTATGATCTTGAACGCAGCTTTCATAAAAGTTGCGTGGCTGACAGGCTTGGACCTGTCTATTTATCCAGAAAAATAAGTTCAACACGAAGAGGTTTCCTTTGCTGTTTTGCTTGGCAGTGTGGCCAAAGTCAGGGAGAGCTTCGGGAGTAAGAGACTGTCCAGTGCATATCTGCAGCTAAGGTGCTCAGCAAATAAATCCAAAGCTTTCAGGAGGCTTTTATCTAAGTTATCCCAAAATGAGCACATCCAGGTTCAAAATATTTGCTTTAAGGACAGGCTAGGAATACCCGTGGGCCCTATTGCCAAAGGAAGGCAGAAGCGGGAGGACTGCTCTGATAAAATGCAGCGAATATTTGTCTGCGTTGACAGCACTAAATACAGTTCACAGGAGCTGTTAAACTCCAATTTCAAAAGCAGAAGAACTTCTGCTGTGCTGCTATTTTCTTTTTTTTTTTTTCCTTTTTAAATCAGAATCTGTAACAGTCCTGACAGATATTAATGGTAATGGTGACACATCAGATGCCGGGGGAAGCGGTTTTGCACAACTTTAGAGGCAACAGTTATAATTCTAAAAAGTCTCTCTCATAGATCATAGTATTTATTCTTCAAGGAAGAGAAACATTTTTTTGAAGGTTCCCCTGGCCAGTCAGTCTATTGCTGTTTACTCTGTTTCTTTAAGCACCAAAAACATACAGGAAGAGAATTAGGGTTGTTGGAAGTTTCGTATGCCCTCGTACTTACTGCAGCCCCACAAAAGAGTCAAAATGGGTTTTTCCTGCATTTGTAGGCAATGAGCCTTTTCCAGTGTCAACTACTTTTGGAGCAGAAACTAACTCTTATTCTTTGTAGATTGTGCTGCAATCAAATTTGTAATTGGTTCTAAGGTAACAGAAGTTCAGTTTCACGGCAGGTGCAGAAGATGCATTAAGAAATCTCTATTTCAGTGAAATGCAAACGCCAGGGAAAAAAAAAAAAAAAGGAGTGATTCTTTCAGCCCCTACCATGTTAGGGGTTTGCAGGTGCCCTCAAACAGTGAATGCTGAAGCTGGTAAACAGCTTATTGTTATACATATTGCTGGTTAAAAAGTGCAATACAATTAAGAGAAATACTGCATTTTCTTGAAACATTTGAATGATAGACCAGAACCTATCTGTCTTGCTTGTTATCTTTTTTGTTTTTAATTCTGTAGTACAATGTTTTACCAGCTGGGATATCTAGATGCAAAAAAAGCTGGTTCAGTGATGACATCTGGAACTAAACTGGAGCGACTCCTCTAATTAGAATTTTTTTCCTTGCCTAAATTTGTGCCTGTCATGCCAGCTTAGTTCCAGGCAGAAAAGCTGCAGAGATATCAAGGGAGGAGGACCATTTTCACAGGAGGCACTGAATCATCTGCTGTTGTTCCTATTCCAGCAGGGCTTTTGAACTGCTCTGTGTATAATTGCTGTAGGTCTATTTGTCTCTACCATTAGTTCATAGATTTTTACATCATTATTTTCAAGCTGCTGTTCTCTCACCTTCCCTTTTTTCAATAGCATCTGAATCAATATTTAGCTGTGGTCTGCTGTATGTAATTATTCTGGCTTGCTTATCTTGTTAGCTGCAAGAAAGAAAAGCTTCCCCCCGCCCCCCTCACCTCCCCCTCAGATGTCTGTATAAGCTCTATTTAAGCATGGTGAGGGATATTCAAACAACTTTTTACAGAGCCCCTGCATTGTGGAAAAACAAGAATTTCAGCACAGTAATGTACCATCTCCTCCTCATTCTCTTTTCCAGTGTCAGAATATGATTTTTTTTAGGGAAGTTCTAGTAAACTATATTACACACACACTTAACACCTGGACATGTTGCTCCTGTTGGGGATTCCCTTTCCTGTCTCCTCTCACTTTATTCAAATAATTCCACTGGAAAAGTGTTGTGTTTAGATTTTCTTTTCTTTCTTTTTTTTT
>VXAY01002704.1:345708-395046 GCA_013399855.1 Oxyruncus cristatus | reverse complement strand
TTTTTTTTTTTTTTGTTCCTTTGATGCTCTGCTCTTTGATTACAGTGGCAGTGGTGTCCTAATTTTAATTTTGCACATCCTTGTCACTCCTTTGGCATCAGTGGGCTTGTCATGTGGGGTCCTCATTTCCCAAGGGGAGGCTTTGGCCCAGTCAGTGTCATGAGCTCTGCCTAGAATGGTCCTGTCTCTTCCCCCTCAGCATCCTTGGTACTGCACTTTCATCTGTGGCAAAAGAGCAAGATACTTAAGATAATTGAAGATGCTACGATAAATGTTACTGAAAAAAACATATAACTGATTTTATTTTAAATAAGATGTTGCTCTTTTTGTAGGTATGAAAGATTTCAGAGGTAAAAATGGAACAGATCATGTGCCACAGAAATTTTACAAATAAATCAGAAAACAAACACCCTTACACCCAAATATAAGACATAGGATGATACAGGCATCACCCTGAGGGTGAGACACTGCCACAGGCTTCCTCTGTGACTTTATCTATGTCAGTTTGTTTTCTGGTTAAGTTACAGCAATATATTCCTACCTTACAGCAGACTCACAGAATTAATGCATTAAATGTTGCAGACAATCACACTCTCCATTAAGGAAACTGAGCGTGTACCTACAACAAGTGTATGTATCAATGGATGTACTCCCTAGAGCAATTCACCATCTTGTTTTACTACAGGGTTTTACTGAGTTCTCTTTCTCTGTATGTTACCACATTACCTTATGTGCAACTGAAGCTGCATGAAATACAATATTCCCATCAGTACAACATTCCAGCGTTGGGTCAGGTCCACTGAAAAGAATTTCCCTCCTATTAGAGAAATTCCTTCAGTTTCAGTTGTGTTTTGTGGATATTGAACAATTCTTTTTTGTGAAGGGTAGTTTTCATTTTAGAGGTCTAACTTCTAGAAGCATCTACTTCTCTGTGCATAAGGGCTCCTGGCATCTCTCAAAACTGTGGTTGGTAGATGATGTCCATTGAAATACATGCTTATGAAAAGCATTGTGTTATGAAAGCTGCTGTTTTGTGCCATGAAAATAGGTACCTTTTACTTCAGATAGCAGCAATCATTGCTGAGAGCATGATGAAGTGACAGATGTCAGGATGCCACAAGCAGGGCTGAGCAGTGCCCCCCAAGGGACCATGGACTGTGTCACCTTCGTTTGTGGTCCTGGTCTCTCCTTCCCCAGAAACTGCCACTTGTCAGAGACACAAGAAAGCTTCAGGAACAATTCTGTTAGCTCTACTCTTCACCTGATGGAAAAGGTGTTGATTTTTTCTACAACTAAGCTTTTAATTAAAGAGGAATATTACACTGACTGACTCACTGTCCAAGATCAGATGTGCACCTGGAAGAATCCTGAATCCCAGTTGCCAGTTTCTTCATGCTGACACAAGTAATATCTGTGCTCTCCTTAGTCAGGTATTCATTCTGTAACACAATAAAATATTTTAAATGAAACACTGTATCATCTCACATTAAATAATCTAATTTATAGCGATGCCCTACATAGCCATCAGTGATATTAGGTTACAGAATACAAGATAATCCATTAAGCAGAACTTAAAAGCAGAATCAGAGTTCCATACTAAATGGTGCATTTACTATTTCATTCTTTTTATGTAACAAGGCAGTTATAAATTAAAATAACCCCATTAGAATACAGGGCAATGAAATCCAAGCAGACATGGTTCTCTTTGTTGAGGTGAAACAAACCCTCTTTTCTTCCTTGAAGAACAGAAAATAGGACAGCATGTTTTTCTTGAAACATGTGTTTTTAAATCTCCTGAATCATGATAATTGTTTATTTGGCAGATTCAAGGTGTGATTAGAAACCATGTGTGTTGTGGACTCAACTACTCACAGAATACAAATGGAAATGCACAGGATGCTTGTAGAAACCTGAGAAGAATATTAATGCACTGAAGGACTTAAGATGGGAGAATCAAGAGAAAAAAAAAAAATCTTTTCTCTACCAAATTTAAAAGGAAAAATTTTGGAAATGTGTCTTCATATCACAGAAATGTCATTACTCCTCTAGTCCATTATATGGACTTTATCTCGAGTACTAGTTTTGCCAATTTTGGATTGTCTCTAAAGGCCTTTAAACCCACAAGATCTTACAAACTCTACTGGGTTCCAAAGAGAGAATCCAAGTGGGTTTCTTTCAAGAAAGTTTCGGAACAGGCCCAAGTCTGCTCTCCTGAATTCTGGAGCTTAATGCTTTTTTTGCCATGATATTTCCTCTTGTGATCCTGAACTTCCCCACCTCATGGTTTGTTCAGCCTCAGCTGCTCCCAGCTTTCACCTTCTCCTGCAGTTTATCCTTGTTTGAAAGTGGGAGGACCAGCAGAGCATCTCCCTTCATCAACTCCTTGATCAGTTGTGTCAGGACAATGTCATCAATGCCCTCCACAGACCTCCTAAGTTATTATGCCCATGTCAACCCTTCAGCAGATAATGGTCAAGGTCCCCCAGGAGGACCAGGGCAGTAGAATGTGAGGCTTCTTGAATGAAGAAATAACTGAAGATCTTGACCAGTCAGTTGGCAGCAGATGCTCACCACAACATCACCCACACTGGTCTGACTGCTAATCCTGACCTCTAAGCTCTCATTTGGCCCTTCATGCATCACCAGGCAGAGCTCCAGGCATCTTTGCTGCTCTGCTTCATGAAGGGAAGCTCCTCTTCCTTTTGTGTCTTGGCCTGTTCTTCCCAAAGAGCCTGTGTCCATCCATCACAACCCTGCAGTATGAGCTGTCCCACCACGTCTCTGTGATCCTGTTGAGATTGTAGCTCTACAACTGCACACAAGCCTTGATGAGATTAACTCAGCTGGTGGGAGCACAGTGCTAATAATGCCAGGGTTGTGAGTTTGATCCTGAAAGAGGCCATTTACTTATGAGTTGGACTTCATGATCCTTGTCCATACCTTCAGAAACTGGATCCCTTCCAACTCAGAGTATTCTGTGATTCTGTAATTCCTCCTGTTTATTCCCCATGCTGCAAGCATTAGGATTCAGGCACATAGAGGTACCCAGCTGCGACAGCTTCCTTGGAAAAAATGTGAAAGCTTTCCTCATGGACTTGTGTGCTCATCTTCTTTTTCGTGCACCACTTTCCAGCCTTCCCCTTCTCAGGAGTCTCCATTTACCGGCACAGTCATCTCTGACTCTGTCTGCCCCTCCTTCCACACAGGGTTTCAGAGAAGGTCCTTTAACACTCTTTTTGACAACTCTGGTGTTGCAGAGTCTCCCACTGCTTCTTCACTTCCTCCACCCATAGCCACCTCCTGCAGCCCTAGAGAGAATTCTCCTCCAGACCTTGAGAGCCGTATCCTCCCTTGGCAGCTCTTAAGATGCTGTTCATGGAGCTCTAGACACTGTCCATAGATACAGAAAACATTTCTTTATCTGAAGACATGTAAGAATGCTTTTTCATTTTCTCTGACTTCTTAGTCTCTTTGTTGATCACATGTGATGAAAGCAAAATGAAGCTCTTACTGTTTATTTTACAAGGGATATTGGCAATTTCCAAGAATATATGGCTAAAATCAGGAGATCTGAACAATTTAAAAGTGGTGATTCTGCTTCATGGCTTTTCCTAGATGTGTAATTAAGGCCACTGAAGGCAGCAGATTTTTTGTTTGTCTTTTACAGTAAATCTGATGGCTTCCTTTGCAGAAACAGTTGCATTTCCTTTCACTGAATTGATTTCCCTGCAGTTAAGCTGTTACACCACTGATATCAGATGTGTCCAAGACTTCGATCCCCAATGAGAAGCCATGAGTGGTTTTGATGTGTCTGTGGATCAGCACAATTCAGAATATTTTTATATTCTTCTACAGTATAATCTGTAATACTGTATTCTCTGGTTTTAGTGGTCCCCTGGGATAATTTCAGCTTCCTGTCCTAAAAGCTTTCCTGCAGAATCATTTTAAACCGGTGTAGTCCTCACTTTGGTCTAATCATCATCTTTGCCCACCTCTGGGCAGGGTAAGGTTGAATCAAACTAAGTTTTATCTGTTTGTGGCATACCTTCACAAACTGTTATGTCCTCTAAAGCCTCGCTGTCTTAAGGAGTTAGCTTCTTATTTTGAATTAAAGCAAAGATAAACCCTGGTATGAAAAACTGAAACTGTAGCCTTTTCTGTCAATTATTTATCAAGATGTGATTCTCTGCGATGTGCTGATTGTGTGGAAGAGTTTCATTGTTTCATCGCTGGTCTTAATAATGACATTTTCATTTTGTAAAGAAAAAAGTTTGATTTAAAAATTCTTTATCTCACTGCTCCATCATAATTGCTATCTGCGTCTTTCCTGAATTGTGAACATGAACCGATTGATGGAGAGAATGAAAATATTTTGAAGTTTTTTGTCTTACATCTTTTTTACCACCTATTATCAAACTATATTTAAATGGCAAGAAGAATAGCCTAATTAAAATACTAGATCTTATTATGTAAGCTCACTGGTGAGGAGCCGTTTATGGTTTTATTACCCGTTTTTGAAGAACTGATAAGAGTTGGCGTGATCATGTCATATGCACTAAGAACACTAATGACAGAATGCGTTAATGGCAGCTATTTGAACATCAAAGTTTGCATTTTATGAGGTTCAGAGAAAAAATTGGCAGAGTATTCATGAAATAATGCATAGTCAATCAGCAACAAGCTTTAGAGCTGATTTTGAATTGATCACACATTTTCCTGCTAATGTTGAGGTAAGAGCAACAACAGCAAAATGCCGAGACCTTTCTGGTACAATGCTCATCAGATTTCCTTGATATCACCAAATGTAAACACCATTACTGTATCTACCTCGAGGTGCTACATGGCTGAGGATGGGCATGCTAATTCTGTGTAGTACAGACAAGTTTCAACGTGGACAAACAGCAGGGAATCTTTCTCTTTGCAGCTTTTCATTTTCACAGTCCTCAGCTTCCAGGTTTCATATGGCAGTGGAAAAACAAAACTGACATGAGAAGGGATGTCTCCAAAATATCTAGATGGAATTAGAGGGTGCTAGAAATGGAGCAGAGAAGGGAGAGGTCTTTCTGCATGTGAATTTCCAGGAAGAGCTTGATTATAATCAAAACTACTTTTGTTCATGAACTGACACTTCCAAACCCCATTTACATGCCGCGACTCTGTTACAGACCTCAACCAGCTATTTAGCATATAAATAAAGACATAATACTTTTCTGCTTCCTAGACATATTGGGAAAGTAAATCTGTGTATTTTCCTGAGTCTTTCAGATCAATGTGATGGATAGCATCATATAAATATGTAGATAGTTAATATACAGTTCAGCACAAGATGTTCCTATTACTGACACCCGAAAGAAATTGAATAGGAATTAAAATGTTTTAAGGAAGTTGTCCCATACTGAAAAGTTAAAAAAATGTCCTTGATTAAAATGTTGCATTGTTGTAGTGGGTTGACCTTGGCTGGCAACCAGATGCTCACTGAGCTGCTCTATCTCACCCTCGCCTCAATGAGTCTGGGGAAGAAAATACTATGAAAAGCTCATCGGTGGAGATAAGGACATGGAGATCACTCACCAGGCACCATCACGGGCAAAACAGACTCGACTGGGGGAAATTGATTTAATAATTTGACAGTTAGTTGTAACAGAGAGGGACAGTGAAAAATTAAACAAAAGTAAACACACCTCCCCTCCCCCACCACTCTTCCCTTCTCCTGGGCTCAACTTTGCTGCTGAATTTTCTACCTCCTCCCCCTGAGTGATGCAGGAGGAGGGGGAATGGGAGTAGGAGTGAGGTCAAATCGCTTCCTCTCTGCTGCTCCTCCCTCCTCACACTCTTTCACTGCTCATGCGTGGGGTCCTTCCCATGGCAGACAGTCCTCCACGAGCTTCTCCAACCTGGGTCCTTCCCGTGGGTTGCAGTCCTTCAGGAACAGGCAGCTCCACCATGGCTCTGCTGCAGCAAACCTGCTCCAGTGCGGGCTCCTCCTTCTCCACTGGCTGTGGTGTCTGCAAGGCTGTTTCTCACTCCTCTCTCACATATCTGAAACGAGCATTTTTGCCCTTTGATAAATACATTCTCACAGAGGCATTACCAGCATCCCTGATGGGCTCAGCTTCGAACGACAGTAGGTCTGTCACTTTACACAGATTTTTTTTTACTGATTCTACAAAATAAATATAAGCATTTATGAGAGATGCACAAGATTTTGAAATTATCATGTTATTTTTTTGTGTTCTTCAGAATACACTCCCAGGTAAACTGGTTCTCCAACAGAAGAGCAGAAAGAGAAAAAAGTAAAAGAAGGCTTTAACATTAAAAACAGAAAAAAATGAAGTACATTACGTGGGATGAGGAGAGACTAGCATGTTGATTTGTAGTTCTATTTCCCACCTCACTGTGTCTTCCATTTTGTGTCTGATCTTTTAAGCCTCAGAGGAAGCTTGAACAGATTTTGAATTCAAAACAGTGTCAAGCCAAGACTTTGTGTCTATCTATACATGAAGGACAGTTCTTGTTGATCAAACTCTCCATGTTGAATGGCCAACCTTTCCATGTTACCTATTCTCTTGTAGATAAATCCTGTGGGCTTCTCCTGCAGTGTGGAAAGCTGTCTTTTAACATGTAGGAAACATTCACACTTCTCAATGTGCTAATAATTTAAAGTAATAAGCACCTAGGCATTACCTTTATGCTTGGAGATGCTAAATTTGAGTGATGCAGCTCATTCAGTTGACAAGTTATACATGTTAGAAATGGTGGGGTAAAGAGAACATAAACTTAGACAGCCACCTTACAGTCGGAAAATAAATAGGAGCAGTAAAAATGCAGATTAGTGCACATGAATTTATTTTCCTTTGGTCTATGAAGAAATAGGAATTTCACACACCTCTTTGGCTAAAGGAAGGTGGGTTGAACAACTGTAAAAGGAGATGGAGTATTCACCTGCTCAAAATAATTGGTCACTGTGACTTTTGAAGTGGTCTTCAAAAGTTGAAGTTTGGCAGAGAGCACTACTTTAGAAGCCCTCAAGCAGTTACAAAAACATTTTAAAGAAATCCTCCTTAAATCAACCAGTGTCGTTAAGGCTCTTGCGTGTTTGAAGTGAATAAAGTTTAATTTGTTGTTAATTCAAATATTACCTTACTGTATAAATTTCTTTTACTGGATGCTTAATCTTTGACTTCTCTTCCCATCTCAGGCTTGTGGTCCAATCAGTCTAGTATTTTTTCTCCAATAGTTGTGTCACACAAGGATGTCAAATGGTTTGAAGTAATCAGTTCTAACACAAGTTGCAAACAGACAGAGATTTCTTCCCAGACCTCAGGAATTAGTGGTGTGTTGATACCTGAGGCTAAAGGGGTTATATCTGAAAGTTTCAGGTGAAGTCCTGAGCCTCATAAAGCCAACAGCAAAATCCCCATTGATTTTTATTACCCTGGGATTAAGTGAATGCATTTAAAAACCCCAAAACTTTATCTTAATCCCCTCAGATGTTCTGGTTATTTTTGTTAAGTGTTTAATCTTCTGAGCATCTGTTATAACATCCAGCAGGAAGAGAAAGAAGTTCTTGTCTTTTGTTAGATCCAGTGGCAAGGAGTTCCATGTGTTAATTCTGATTTCATATAGGAAAAGGATTCTAGGCTTCTTTTATTTCCCTGTTGATTTGGAGAAATAAAATGGTGGAAGTTTTCTTTTTTTTTGTGTGTGTCCTGTCCATTATCTTGTAGAACTTAAGTCTCCCAGTTTATTCTATAGAGTCAGCAATTTCTCTTTCTTCAATCTGTGTATGGATGTTTCCGTTCCTCTTACTTCTTTCAGAATATCCTCTCTTTCCTCCGTGTTGAATGTGTCGTGACGAAATCAGACATGGTATCCAACATCGGGATCTTCCTGACTTAGCACGGGTTGATTTGCCATGCCATTAATTGTGCTCAGTGTTGGATTTTAAGGCATTTATACTGCAAGAATATCTGGGATAAAGTCTTGCTCAAATATACACAACTGAAAGAGAAGACACCAGAAATTTTGGCTCTGGTCTTCGTCTCCTGTACAGAGAATCATAAAACTGAGCTTGACCCCTTCTGTCATCATTTTGCATTTGACTAGAAATGCTATGTAAAGCAAGCATAAAAGAATGTGAAAGTGGTGTCTGTACATATTTTTATTATTTCTCTTTACTTAATTTTCTTACCCTCTAATTAGCTGACAGGACTGATCATTTGATAGAAAGCACTGCTTTGATGTCATAAAACCAAAACAGTAAAAGATACTATATAGGTATTTCATAATATCACCAAATATCTTTCAAACCCAGAATGTGACGTGATCCAGAGACATTTCTTTCTTGATGAATAACAGGAAGTTCAAAAGCTTTTTCTTAATTTATAAGATACATTACACAGAAATCTTCCTTGTGCTGCTTCAGTTATCTTTTATCTTGATTATGGTTGACATTTTTAGGGTACAAGGCACTGTAGTTAGGAGGATAATTTTAAATTCTCTATGAGGTGCTGCTCTGAATTATATGGGAGACAGTCTGAAGTCAGAGCACTATATTATTTTTCCATTGCTGCTACCAGATACCTCACACAGCCTGATTAGTGCAATGAAGCATTGAAAGACAAAACAATGAAGACAGAAGACATTGCAATGCTTTACAAAGGGAAAGGCAGGCACAGGTTGTCAATCCACCTTCTTTGTTTTTACTGTAAACTCATAAAATTTAATACAGTAAAAAATATCATTAAACCTTCTTTTGGTGGAAGAATTTGGGCAAGGGAAGGGTTGCATCACTTGAATAACTCCACTTGCTTGTGTGCCTGTCGCAGAACAGCTCCCACCCAAGCAGCTCCAGCACATTTAGGGCTCAGACAGAGAGATTTGGATTTATTTGGATCCAAAGTATCTTATTCTGCTTAGCCTTCCTGATTGTTATGTGTATTTAAGCTTCAACAACCCTCCCATATGCAGACTAGCTAACACATAAAATTCTTTACTTGGAATCCCTTATCTGCCTTCTCTGCTTATTAAACTCAAGAAGAATGTAGTATCTTCTACAAAGTATTTTTTACTTTCAAAACCTATGAATTAAGTGCAGCTCTTCTTAGTTGAAAAGGAAGAAGAGTAAGCTACAGTTTCAGTCAAAAGTTTTACCCTTAGGCAAACTCACTAAAACTGCTGCCAAAATTAAATTAGGATGTATACTTTCTTCTGGAATCTTTCCAGCTCATCTTTAGGTGAAACATAAACTGTAAGAGGCTGTGAAACAGAAACTGAAAGCAAGTATTTTCCACACTTCTGTCTTTTCATAACATGGGAAATTACATTCTAGTGTCATGGAAAAGATACATAACATTTATTCCAATATCTTCAAGTGTATAAAAACCCATCCATAAATGTCTACGAAATTATGGTAACAGTTTGTCTTTCAGTCTAAGTAGCTTTCTGATACTCTGTTCAGTACATCTTTGCAGTCTGAGTAGAGTTTAGAAATATTTTAAAGACAGAGATGAGGAGGAGAATGAAGCCCCCAGAATCCGAGGGGAAATGGTTGGTGACCTGCTACACCTCTCAGACACACACAAGTCTACGGGGATCCACGCAAGGGTGCTGAGGCACCCGGCAGAAGTGATCACTGAGCACCTTTCCATCATTTACCATTAGTAGTGGCCAACTGGGAAGGTCCCAATTGACTGGAGGTCAGCAAATTGGGTGCCCCTCTAAAAGAAGAGCCAATTGTATGAGGTTCAGGAAGGTGAAATGCCGTGTCCTGCACTTGGGTCACAACAACCCCAGGCAGTGCTGCAGGCTGGGGGAGGAGTGGCTGGAAAGCTGCCTGGTGGGAAAGGACCTGGGGGAGCCAGTTGACATTTGCTGAATACAAGCCAGTGTGTGCCCAGGTGGCCAAGAGGGCCAATGGCATCCTGGCCTGTACCAAAAAATAGTGTGGTCAGCAGGACCAGGGAAATGATTGCCCTCTGTACTCAGCACTGGTGAGGCTGCACCTCAAATCTTGTGTTCAGTTTTGGGCCCCTCACTACAAGAAAGACATTGAGGTGCTGGAGTGTGCCCAGAGAAGGGCAATGGAGCTGGTGAAGGGTCTGGAGCTCCAATCTTATGAGGAACAGCAGAGGGAGCTGATATTGTTCACCCTGGGGAAAAGGAAGCAGAAGAGAAACTTTTCCTCAACTACCTGAAAGGACGCTGTAGCCAGGTGCAGGTCAGTCTCTTCTCCCAAGGAACATATGATAAGACAAGGGGACATGGCCTCAAGCTGTGCCAGGGAGGTTTATATAGAATATTAGGAACAATTCCTTCACTGAAAGGGTTTTCAAGCATTAGAACAGGCTGCCTGTGGCAGTGGTAGCCTCACCATCCCTGGAGGTATTTAGAGGATGTGTAGATGTGGCACTTAGGGACACGGTTTAGTGGTGGGCTTGGCAGTGCTAGGTTAACAATTGGATTTAATGATCACAGAATTGCAGAATCTTAAAATGGTCTGTGCTGGAAGGGACCTTAAAGATTTTAATCATCTTTTCCAACCTAAATTATTCTGTGATTCTATAATTCTACCAAGAGCAGGATGTGGTTGACTTTGGAGTGAAGGGACAGGAATTGTGTCACTGGTGACAGCGAAACACAGAACAAAATATTTAACCTCATTATAAAGACTGATGCCATGGAAAACTATTTTTATTAATGGCTGGCTAAAGCACTGATCAGCATTTAAACCCCTAAATGAAGAGCCTGACTCACAGGAGCATTCTCAGAGCAGTAGATCTAATGACTCTCAAAAAAAATTGCTTTAAAAGAAAATGGGGGGTTTATTTAGGAGTCTTATGTTAGATTGCCTTCCTGACGATCTTGAATTGAAATTTTTATGATTGATAAGAATTTTATATTTCTTAATTCTTCTCCAAGATGTATTTGCTTTCCCTCAGACAGCACCAGCTGTGTGAGAAGGTGTTTGCAGAGGCAGGCAGAGGTACCCAATGGCAATCTTTAGTGTAAACCTGCCCTTGGCTTCCCGAGGAGCTGTGAGGTCCCATGACATTTTGATCATGTAATCTTGCAGCAACCTGAATCCACTAGATCCTTGCAACATGAGGGAGGAGGTTTCCAAATATGGGCTGGAGGTTATTGGCAGCTGCATCCATGCTGGCAGGGAGGTGAGACCCCATGGCCTTTGTCCCATCTACCCTGGCTCCTGGAGGGAGGTGACCTGGGGCTGGGGTAGGGTGGGAGGTCTAGCACAGCCCTTTTTGTCCTTGGAGCATAAGCTCCTGCTCCCAAGTTGAAACACCAACCGCTTCATCCTTGGATGGCCAACATGGTACAGTCACATAGGCTGTCCCTATTCAATAGCAAATGTTATCTCACTGGATCTGCATTAAAAACTAGATGCAGACTTATCTAAAAGATTGCCAGCTGTGTTTTATGGAAGCAGGAGCAGTTGGAAAAAAGCAAGAAGCCATTTTCAGAAGCCAGTTCAGTCACCACATAGCATCGGCATCAGCTCTGCAAAATGCTACTGTGTCCTGGACCACACTTTCCAAATCCCAAGTGATGGCATTCTTCATGTCATGCCCCCTAACTTCACTGCTCAACTTCTGAAACAAAGACAGGAGTGAGAAACATAAAACCCGTATCAAAGCACCAAGGCTTCAGTTTGTTGTAAATTAGCATCTTTCTCTTAGCTGATGGCATTGGAAGCAAGCTGTGGAAGTCCTTTTTTAGACAAAAGACACTCTAAAAATGTGATGTGTGATTTTGTGCTGCCAATTATTGTAAAAGCAAAATGCAACACTTTTTAATGGAGCCACTGCTTAATGCTGTTCTCTTTTTCTTTTTTCCTTCAAATCAGATATTTATCTTTGAGAATAACATCTATTACTGTGCTCATGTGGGGAAACAAGCCATCCGAGTGGTCTCCACAGGAAAGGAAGGTGTTATTTTCAATGGGCTCAGCGACTGGCTGTACGAAGGTAGGACACGACAGTAGGGCAGTAGTTAGTCATGAGTTTAAGTTAAAACAATCTAGATTTACAGAAGTGGCTGGATTAGACATCCAGCATTGCATTTCTGGGGACTGGTGGAGCACGGAGCTGAAAATCTGCTATTCTAACAGTTGCCTGATATGCTGGACTGGAAATAATGTGAAATGATGTAAGAATTCTGTTTTCAGGCTGTTTTCTTTCCCTTAGTCCAAAAGTAATAAATCACTGAGCTTTAATGAACAGAACTGCTTCATTATTTAATGGCACCTGCAATCACTCATAGATGTGCCAGTTTTCAAATCACAAAAAGGACAGAAATGGGGAGGGAAAGGGGTCTTATTTTAAAGGAAAAAATGAGGACACAACTGTACTTGATTATCTGTTTTCCACAGCACTAGGTGGGCCTTCGAAGCTGCCCAGCTCTTGCTACCTAAAAAAAAAATTTCTAAAATCAGACAGGTTCTCCCGGTAATTGGCTTCTTTCCCTTGAAAATGAGCCTGATGGGGTACAGGGTCATCTCTGGAGCACTGCTTTACTTTGATCCTTTCAGCTGGCAAATGGCCATTTAGGTGTCTGTGAGCAGCTGCTTGCAAAGTGATCTCACCTGCTCCCCAGCTTAGGAAAGGATCCCTGCTACCCCCAGTTCTTTTGGACTTTTAAACTAAAACTGTATCAGAATTAAAATTTTAATATATTCAGACAAATCTAACAGGCAGACAACACGCATCCCTCTCTGTTGCTGTCTAATGCTGAGAGCATTAGTTCCTTCTCTCAAAGATCCTGTTTTTTGGACCTGGCAGTGTCTCCTTCCTGTGACAGTTTCCCTCCAAAGTCACACTTTCTCCTACAGCTCCCATCATAGTCCCAAGGTTTTTTCACCTCTACAGATAGAAAGTTTCCAGATACATCTATTAACTCTGTCCTGTTGGCTGCTCCCAGTTTTCTTGAGGCTTAATAGAACAGAATAGGTTGCAAGATGACAGTAGCCATTAATTGGTGTAAGAATATGAATCGTTCCCTAAATTACTCTGTATCACAGCTAAGCGGGGAACGTCTAACTCAAAAATGAGGGAATTAAAATAAATTACTTTATTTACCACTCCCTAAGAAGCTGTTTCCATAAATCAGTGTACAAATTCATCAAACACATCGGTGGAAAAATCTGGTACCAGTTTATTACATTTGATATTTAAATGTGTGTTTACACTGTAGCACAGAATATTTGCAAGTAAACTTCTTCCTTGTGAAGGACACCAGAGGAGTGGCTAAGAAGTTACAAAATGCTAATTTTCTTTCACTTTTTTTTTTTTTTAATGTATTAATTTGCTGCAGCAGTTGTGGGCAGGCCTGTTTGACTCTGTAGGTCAAACGTGCCTGCTACTACCACCCACATTTTGCTGATAAACATGATTTAGTACAAAAGGTTTTCTTGTAGAGTCTCACACACAGCACCACGCTGAGAGGAGTTTGTCAAGCCCGTGAACTCCAAGCACACCAGCAAGCCTATGATGGCACTTGTTTTGCTGACACACATTTTTATTCAATTATGGGATTGCTCAGGCAATTTCTTGGCTGACATTGACTTTCAGGTTTGTCCTTTATAATGAACTTGCTTGTAAACTTTATGTTAATGTACCAGGGTAAGAAATGAATGTATGATCAAATAGAGTCTGGTTATCCCAGGTTCTATAACCTCTCTGTGAGGCACAAGCAGATTAGAATCACAGAGCCTGATATTCACTGGGAGTATATTTTGAAGAAATTAGGATATAGCATCCCTTTGGAAATGTGAGTTTGCGTCCAAATACAGTTTATATTGAACTAAATAATTCTCTTACTTCACAAGCAAGGCATAGAAGGTCCTACAGGAAAACTTGACATATAAACATTCGCAAGTAGTGAGGTGCAGAATCCAAAATCAAATCCAGAGCTGAACTGTGTGAGCTGAGCTCCTTCCGTTGTACCACGTCACTTGTGCAAACCTCATGGAGATAAGGCTGGGACCAGCATCACCACTGAGGACTTGTGGCAGATGCTTGAACAAAGCTGAGGGGCAACAGTGTCAGATGGATCTACCATGTTCAGATGCCAGCTGTCTACACTCATGGATGGATGGAGCAGGATCCCAGAAGAAGCTGGGTATTGCATGGTGGTAAATGGATAAGGACCACGGAGAGATGAGTGACACCTCCCCATCGGAGTCCATGGGAATTCAGGTATCGGTGTCAGTGAGGCTGAAGCCTTGCCCTGGCAGAAGCTGGGACACTCTGCCAATGCACCATTACCAGTGCCTTTGTTTTTCCAAATTTCCTTCTTTTCTTGGGCGCCACCTCGTCACTGGGATAAACCGGAGCAACATTTTCAATCCATACCTACCTGACTCGAAATGCCTGAAAACTGGGCAAAGGCTGAAATTTACCACCTCAGGGCTCTTTTTCCTCTTCTCAGGCTGCCGTCTGTAGCCGTGCCTTCCCCACCTCCCTGACGGAGCTGGCTGGGATGCTCAGGCCCGTGTTTGTTTGCGCTGCTGCCGCCTCAGCGAGCCACCGGGATGGATGCTGAGCATATGTAGAAATCTCGTCCCATCTGTGCAGCCATCTACAGCAGATAGTCTGCTAAGGACCTGCGAGAAGCGGGATCACAGCGAGTTCAGTGCGCTCCTCTTCCTCACATGCTCTTTTTGCTGCTGAAGTTGGTGACCCCTGGCAGCGACAGCTGAGCCTCCTCGCAGCGCCCGCTCGGTTACTGCGACAGCTCACAACCTGCTTCTCACTTTCCCTGAATGCAGCGCAGAAAATAACAAAACTTGGTGTTTTCTATTTGCGGAAGCTGATTTCTAATGTCTTTTATTGTATGTAGCAGGAGCACATCAACAACAATCCCCCCTCCCCTTTCTGTGAGCTGTTTTCACGCCGCACTCTGCAAATGGCAGTCCCAGCAGTGGCACCCTTTGGGGTGACTCCTGACGCTTCATATGAAAGGTAGACCAGGAGGGGACACTTTTCCTCGTAACTTTTGCATTTGTCATTGCTATTGTCACGACAGAATAGATGCACTGTACTATTAATCACAGGTTTTTACTAAGTCCAGAAGCAGAGCAGATCTAGAGCAGAAGTGACAGGCTTTCTGCCCTGGAAAAATGCAGGAGTTCATTTCAATTCAAGTTAAGCTCTGCTTTTGTAAGTCTGCCAAAGGGGAAAAAATTTCTTCGAGGTATTTATGCTGATCTGTAGACTTTTGATAATATAGTGAAAAACGTTTCAAATCAATCAGAGCTTAATCTACTTAGTGCATTTAGCTGGAAGGTTGTAGATTGATACACAGATTACTGTAACATGAAAGCATAGATTAAACATGGGTTTTATTACTAAAATAAGCATTGACAATGTTTTCACAGTCTGGCTGAATATTTTCGGAGCTGTGCCTGATAGATGCTTACACTAAAATGGAGTAATATCCTATAAAAGATAGTTTAGAGTTCTGCAGATAGTATCAGCTACATATTTAAATGCATAGCAGCAGCAAAGAGTGGTTTATATTTCAGTTTGCTGTATGATCATTGTTGGTTTGAGAAAATGTTTCAGCAATGATGAGTCTTAGAGATAATTTTAAAACAAGTGCTGGTATAGCACAAAGTAATTCCAAAGAAATAGGATAAGAGTATTTATATGTTCTTTGTATAAATAGTAATTTTTTAAAACTAATGTACATTTAAAAAGTAAAGTGCAGGTAAAACTCATTTCATTTAAACACTTCATTAGGGCACTCTTTCACAGAAATGAATTCTATCCTGGTGTAATTAAAGTGTCTTCATTTGCCACCAAGCACTTAGAGAGACTGTTCAGGTACTGTGAGGCTTAGAAGAGGCTGTTCAGATATTGTTCAGATATTGTGAGGAAGGATGGCAGCGAGGTGGTCTGACAGAGGTCACCTCTGTGATCCTGTTAAGTGACAAAGAGAAGGCTGAGATGTCCCTGTGTTGCAGCTTGGAAGCTCATTAAGCTTGGGATTGTGTGGTGCTGAATCCTGGGGATTGGGGCAGGAGGATTTCCCTCCATACTGGCACATTACTGCCAGACCAGGAACACACCAGCAGGGTAATTCAGGGTCCTGTTAGCAGGACAGAGACCTTCTCTGGGATGCACTGCTATAAAGTCCTGTGTAATCTCCTTTGCGCAAGTCTGTGTTCACAGATATAGGTAGGTAACTTCTGGAATTATGCTCTACTGCTAAGTGTGTGCTTGGAAATCATGGAGGAGCAGCACGTGGCACAGTGATGTGTGCTGCTGTCACTGATGGGAGGGGAAGGAAGGATTTTCAGCTGTAGGTGCTTCTATCCCACCCATAAAGTGTGAAACTGAGGGGTTTCCCTGTGTTTTGCTGCATGTGGCCACAGTTGCGGGGGTAGAAAATAGAAAAAACTTAGAAACTGTTTTGCAGTTTGGTCTGTGGGACACATTTTTGGGTTTTAGGGACTTTGGTTGCAAAAGTAAGAATTGCATGTGAGTTAGTCTCTTACGTCACTGCCAGAGGATCAGAAGGATTTGTCCTGGAAGTCTCTAAATCTAAGGATCATCTCAAAGAGAGCATCCCCATTCCAGACTTAGTCCTGACACCGTAGCCGTGACGTCTCATCTGGACATCTCCTCGTCCTCACGTCAGAGGGAACCACACCTGGCAGTGAAACCTCAGCCCCAGCTCTCATGACACACATTTAAAACCCTTACGCAAGATGAGCTACACACAGCCATCATTTAAAACTGATACTCTGCTTTGTTGAGCTTAATGCACATTGACATTGCTGTGCTTTATTTCTGGCTAGGAACCAAGAGGAGGAGGGGAAGAAAAAGACTCTTTTTTTTCCAGAGATTATTCCTATGCCTTATTAATCTTCATTTTGCCTGTGTCTTGCGTGATCTCCAACAGATCCTCTTACGTGACTTCGCAGTGACACCTGGCGGGAGAGGCCAGGATGTCACCGTCATTAAGACAATGAAACTGCAGAATTTTTAGCTGCAAGATCTAGTAAAGGGTCCCAATTTCCCCTCACGTAAGTTCCCCTCTCTGAGCTTATGAGAACTACACATCCAAAGCTGCTGGCTGATTCATGCTAATAGCGCTTCTGTTCCTTTTCTAGGCTTTATAGAGGAAAGAGAACACAGTAATAAAGAAAAATCTTTTCCATAATTTAATCAGCATCTTGCAAAAAATATCAGAGGGTATATTTAGAACATGGATGACTGGTCTCAGAAGAGCAGTGCCTGGTAGGAGCTGCCAAATCAAATAATCACTTATTTTGAGCAGTATCTTTTATGCTTATAGTATTTCAAGCAAGTTAAGTAGACATATGTCTTAAGTTTAGAAGTATTAATTCTGGGACTCTGGAAGAAGTCTCAGTACTGGGAAAAGGCTCAGTAATTCTGCTGAAGCAGTGCCTTAACTAATTTGGTGTTGTGCTCAATTTTTCATTGTATAATATGAGAACGCTGTTTCTGCTTGGAAACAGGAACTTTGATGATCAAATTATATCTCAATTTGAAAAGGGACATTCATAATTAGTCTCGAAGCAAGTATCTCCTATAGTTCCTGTTCAGTACCACCAGAGAGGGAGATGACATATCCTAATATTTCACAGTCAGGGTTAACCTTTCCCAGTAATTAGTAGCTCCAAGACCTGTTGGGGGAGGTTGAGATGAAGAATTAGACTGAGTCATCACTGCATTTTTTAGTATACTCTGGATAAATAAACCTCTTTCCATGCAAAAGCCAGTGCTCCAGATACTGGATTTTTAAAGGCACCAGCCCTAGTGGGACTATGAAAGATTCCTTTTTGACAAGATATGTGAACAATCATTGGAACAGAGAATATAGATTTTAATTTTCTTTTAAGAACTTTCACATTATCAGTCACAAAGAAAATATTTCATAGACATGGATAATTTTGCAATTCTACACGGCTGCTATGGGGTAAAGAGAATATGGTAAACATTTGGAACTGGGAAATGGCATCAAGATAGGGCCACAAATGCACTTCAAAGCTAAAAGCCCTTAGTTTGCCCTCAAGTGCATGCTGATGTTTTGCAGAGCTTTTGGGGAAGCTTCATGGAATTTGTACTCTCATTTGTGTGCTTGTTCAGGCGAGGTAGAAAAACAGTGTGGTGCTTCAGTGACATTGTTGCCATACTAAAATAGCAAGTTTTTCTCTGTTTCGCATATTGGACATCAGTCGCTGTTGCCCATTCAGTATATGCAACTCCTGTGTGGCACCTGGGGCTATACAAGTCCCAGTTAGCCATTATTTAGCTGCCTGTTGAAGGTGACTATATTTTTGTGCACCTTTATGTGCATGCTGATTTATACCAAATGGGTATAAAATCTGCCCAGTTTAGTTGCAGTTAAAGTAAGACCGAAGAGCAGCTCTTCACTTCAGCCATGTGTTTGATGTATTTCCACCATACATAATTCTGTTTCAAGGAAGATGAAATTGATGCAACATTATTGTGCCTTCTCCGTGTTAAAGCAGAGGAAAAGAGAGTCTTAAATTTCACCAGATAATGTCGTGAAAGGTTTGGTAGAAGCTCCCTCACCTTCTTGCTTTGGCGGAGGTTCCCCTGTCCCAGGGGAGATCCCAGGGGTCACATTACAGATTGCATCACCAGAACAGGCTTCTGGCCCTTCTCAGTAGGCAAAGGCCAGGGAAAATTGAACCATTTGCAACGCACATTGTGAATGCCTGCCTAGAAATCAGCAAACTCCTGAAAATTTTAAAATGTGCTGTTACCTGGACTGGCTTCAAAATCGAGCTCTGCACCACGAGAAACCTTGCCAGCTCTAGCCTAGTCTTTAACCTTCCCTTTCTGCAGAAGGTTGTTTGGAAGGAGGCTGCCAGCCAAAACCAACACCTGCCATCCTCTAATTTTTGGATCACCATCATTCAGGCTTCAGGATGTCTTTTGGAAGGAAAACAGAATATTGTTTACTGTGGTCAGTGATCTCCTTGGGGCAGTGGAAGGAAGCCAGTTGTTCGTCCTGATGTCACTGGTCAGCCAGTAGCTGCCAGCCCCTTAAGAAGTGTTCAGTGAGTGAAGTTGGGTTTGTTTGCCCTGAAGGCCTGGTAGCTATCACAAAATAGGTATTGTATCACTTGAGTCAAATATTTCCCCAAAAAATCGTGTATTATTAGTTGTATAACAGAGGTGTTACGGTTTTCTGCTTGTACAGGACTTCTATTTCTCTGCACCAATTTAATTTCTGCAGCCTTGGGTTAAATTGTCTATTGGAGATCTGTGTCCTCATTTTCTGATTATGCTGGTACTTTTAATAACCAATTAGTATACTAGCACTTTAAATATTGCAGAACAGATTTTGACCTATGCCATGCTAAGTTGAAGTCTGGAATAACTCCATGAAAGCTAATAGCAATGCTCTGGATCCACACCAGGATGGTGAATGATAGGGTCCTGCTGTAATATTCATGCTTTATATCCACTGTCAGGGTTTCAAAGGAAATCTCTTAAACTGATATTATTCCCAGAAAATTAAGAGAGGAATGTTATTTTCCAATTCAGTCATATTTGAGAGCTGTGCTTTTCCTCCATAGAATCATACCTGTGGTTTGATGGGGTAAAAGACAGAGAATGTATTTAGGTGATCAGATTCACTGTGGGTAAAATAAAAATGCATCATTTCCATGTTGGTAGAATTGAGCCTAGGGCCTGTGATATACATAAGAGTCTTCCAGGCTGTAGAATGTTGTAAGAGATTAAAAGAATAGAATTAATTTGTACAAATCTATGTACAGTATTAGTGGGGGGGAATATACCTGTTAGGGCATGTTTCCCAGGGATACTGTAGGGACCTCTGTCCTGGGGGATTTTTGAGAGTGAATTAGACAGATTTTTGTCATGGCTTGTTGAGATAAACATCAATCTTATTTCAGTGCAAGGGAGGGATTAGACCATTTCTTTGGGCTTCTAGATCTAAAGTTTTATGATTTTATATATAGTTTTGGTGGCTTTTTCTGATATCTTTGCAGTTAGACATCTTGACTCTGATATTACAAAGTCACTGTAAGAGCTCTTGGAATATCCCTTCATAATTTACAGAATACCTGTTTTTATATATAACAGGGTGAATACACATGAACTGCTTGGACAAGATGGGTGTAGGGAATGGAGCTCTCTATTATGATACATTTACATGTGCCTCATTATTCCCCTGAGGAAAATTGCTTGTTTTCTTTTTCTGGGAGTGTCCAAGTACTTTTATTTGAAGAACATGTTTTAAAGGAAGCAAGCAAGCTTCATGTTTTTATAGTGCTGCAATCAAGAAGTGATTAAAAGGACAGAATGAACAATGAAATTGAAAGATAGCCATAGAAATTTTATATTGGTGTATAATCCCATCAATTCGACCTAAAAAGTAATTTTCTGTAGTTTTTTTCCTTGATGCAAGGTTTTTCCTTGGTACAGCCTTGCTTATGGAAATTCAGGGGCCCGTGGAAAAACTACAGACTGTTTAAATAGCTCTTTGTCTCAGTGCTTGCTGGCCTGAATAAAGAGTATCTGCCTTAAGAAATAAAAAAAAAAGGCAAAAATGAATGTACTCTGTCCGAATTGGAACAAGTTAAAGCTACATGAAAGGGATGAAAATTCTGCTGAGATATGTAAGTCTCACAGTTGGCCTGTCCGTTGTTGTATAATAGCAGGGAAATCAAAAGAATATCCAAAATGATGACACAAGTCAGCTTATGATTTGTGTACTTCAGCTCCTGTCATGAAAAAAAACCAAAAAACCTCTGACTGGGGACCAGGGATGCCCCCACAAAGCTCAGGTTCACTGTTTCAACAGAACAGGCAAGAGGTTAAAACTTTGTGTATGAAAAAAGACCTTCAACATTCCTATCTGTGCTGCACGTGCTTGGCATTGCATGAGGTGTAATAACCAACACGCTCAGATCCTGGTCCTGGGAAAACAAGACTTGTTTTTCCACCAGCATTTCGAGCTACCAGCTCCCCACTGGACCTCAGATCTTTAGAACATGAGGGATATGGGTGTTGTAGTAGGTGGTATTTTTCAAACTGGGGCAAAGAAATCCAGTGGTGACTGCAGTGTTGATAACAACCAGGACATGGAGGTGATTCTACCTGGATTTTGCTCTGGATCAGGAAAACTGGAGAACTAGAGCAGATCGTTAAAATGATCAGATTGATATACCAGCAGTTTCTAAAAGATGAAGCATCCAGGGACTATATCACCCTCAACACTCAATTAGTTGTTGCTGTAAGTAACTACCATATGGTGTAGCTCCTGCACCAGCTGCTTTCCAGTCTTCAGTGGGTACAGGTCTAAGGGGAAAATATGCTATGGAGTTAATGGTAATTAGAAAAGTGGGGGGAAATAGCGTAGTTGAAATATGATATTTAAGCTTTTGGATGGTCTAGTAGTAAAATGTAAGTGGCCAGGGATGCGCTGGGTGCTGTGTGCCGGGCTGGGGATGCCAGGTGCCTGCAAACACCACACACGTGTGCGCAGCAGCCAGCGTGACACAGCAGGGACCGAATCCAGGGGGATGGCAGAAACCTTCAGCCCGTCCTGGGATGAGGACTGCAGCGACCAAGGAACACTGTAACGTGTAGGAGATTGTTTGCCCTCAAATCCATGGCAAATAACAGCAGGTGTTGCTCTCACCTTCACCCTCCCCTGCCTCCCTGCAGCCTTTTCCCACATCCACTGGGATTTCTGAGAGGCTGGAGATGAGGTGATAGGTATCGAGCCAGGTTTCATTTCCCACCAGAGCAGAGCCAGATACTGCACCAGAAATAAGAGTGAGGAATAAACCTGTGTTGCGATATCTGCTCAGGTCTGCAGCCTCCAGCAAGAGCAGCGCCAACCACTTATGTGTTGCCCAGCTTCTCTGCCTGCTCTCTACTTTTTCCATTGCAAACCGAGTTTCCTACTTTGAGAATTATTACCACAGCACAGCCAAGCCATGTAGAGCTGGATTTGCTGTCATTCTTCCTATTTCTTTTCTTCTAAAAGGATCACAGTCCTTTCTGTGTTCACCTGTGTCATCCTGTCATCCCGGTGCTGAATGATCACACTTGCAGCCAGCTTGTGCTCCCAGCTTGACAAGCTACTCTTTGCATACCAGAAAATTATGATTAGAATATCTTTCTTCTTTCTTTCTGTTTTTTTTTGGGAGGTTGGGGGTTTTTTTTGGGGGGGTGGTTTTTTTGTATTTTTAATGTCTAAAAGTTTGCTGTGCCCTATTCTCCAAGTTCTCGCATGTCACTCTGCACTGGAAAAAAATATTCTGTTGTTCTGAGTCACATCAAACATCACAGGAACACAAAATGCTGCTAAGAGCTAAATATTGTAATTTATTTATAGTAATTTTAAATACTTCTTATTGATGAATTCCTTAATTATGGATTTGGAAGGGATGTCTTTTCACTTTTAAAGGGTTTTTTCCAGATTTTTATGAGAGTGGAAGCATCATATAGTACTAAAGCAAATTATCAAGTGCTCTGTGTTTTTATCCATAAAATTCCCTGCGATGTAGCTAAGTCCCCCAGATGGCCTTGCACCTGTACTGGCTATCTGTATGTAAGCTACACCAAGAAAATATTTACTCTTCATCTCACCTGGTACTGATTATACAGGGAAGGGTGACCACTGTGGTCTGTTGGGCAGAGTTCTTCAATTCCAAACTATTAGCTGAAAAATATTTCCCATAATTCACACAAAAGTGCCAGCACAGTAGGCGTAAAATTCACAATTACGATCTCATTTAGTATGTACAATACCCTGATTCATATATTAGATCAAAATTGTAGAGTTAAGGAGAAGTTGATACCCCTAACAAAGGTACGTGTTCCTTAAACTTTTTTGAGTTTTACTTCAGGACTTTTTGAGTGTTTTCTTTAACTTACATAGTGCTGTATTCTTGCCTATAACCAATTAAGCCGTAAATCTATGGTGCCTGGGCTGAGTATCAGAGAAAAATACCTTCTACTGAGACCTGATATAGTTATATTCCAGCCTGAGAAATATTAACACTTTTTGAAAAATGCAGGGAAAAAGGTTTACCTCATACTTTAGATCCAGACTGTCTCTACATACTGACTGAAAATTGAAGTAGTAACAAAGAGAATTTTTTTTTTTTTTCAGTTTTCTCTGTAGCACAGTAATTTAAAATGTAGACTACAATTTTATTCCTTGCTGTGGTTTACAAAAGCCTGATCTCTCATGGATCACCTTTTCTCCTGCATCTGTATTTCCTTTCCAGGTGGAATCTTTTACTGTTTTCTGGCATCATTGTTATATATATATTCCTAATTTTCCTTTTTTGTGTTTCATGCATTCTTTTTAAGCTGGTTTTAAGTAAATTCAGACTTTTCTCTTTTTTTTTCCCAATTCCAGTGAGGCAAGAAAAGCAACATAGACTAAAGATGAGATGTACTATCTACAAGAAAAGCAAGATAGACTAAAGAGGAGAGGTACTATCTAAGAAAGAAAGAGTTAAAACAGAAGGACAAACGAATGGGTCTTGGCAAAAGGGAATAATTCCAGAGTGGTCCTCAAAACTTCATTAGAGATCAGAGAAACATGCAATATTGCATTAACTGAAAGAAAACCTCTTACATTACAGGGTTTAATGTCCTTAGAAATGTTGCAGAGTTTATTTGAAAAATAAACACAACAAGCCTCTATTAAATTTATAGAGGAAATGGAAAGCAGAAACTCAGAAGTCTGTAATTGCCACCTACAAATATGATAATTAGAGTGAATAAGAAGTAATGAAGGGGGAAATCAGAGACAACTCACCTCCTTAGTAGGAAGGTGGAGGTTACATTGCCACCATGTGGTAAAACTGTGGAGAGCTGGAGCAGCTACTTTCTCCATTAGGATTCGAGAGGAGAGCTGCAAACAGCCAGAAATCTGCATGATTTGCTGGAAAAAAAATATAGTATGCAAATAGCATCCTGATTGGAGAGAAGCAATGTGAGATGAAATCCTATTTTGCTTTTGATTAGCGTGTGCGGTCGGTTCTTTGATGGTGTGTTTGTGCCGTTTTTGACTTGAATTTTAATTCAAAATGCTGTTACATAAAATATTCAGTGGAAAAGTGAGCAGACTGCAGAAAAGAATAAGAAAAGAGGTTCTCTTTTGAAAATTATGCCATGTATAAGATTTTAGGAGTAGAAAAATTCATCATTCTGTTGCATGTCTTGAAATTGTCTCCAAAGTTTCTGCATTAATTTTGATTTTTATCAAAAACTTTTCATAATTCTCGGATAAACCCCATTTCTATCACATTTAGAAACACGAGCTATACTTTTTCACAAAGTACTTTTTAGAGCACACTATATGGAAATATAAGTGGTTTTTTAAACGGAAAGCCTTAAAGTTCTTCCTACGGCAGGATTTGGGATCCACTAAAGTGTGTCAACTTGTTCTTTCCTCCCCAACTTTAGCTCATAATTCCTCATGACGTGACAACTGGTTGCCGTAGAAATTATTAGGATTCAAGAGCATGATTTTACAGTCTGAGTCGGATGAGCTTTCACAATCCCCTTTTTGATCAGATTAATGCTGGCCTCTGAGATGACCCTCAGCCAAAGAGAGCCTCTTCTCCCAGGGCAGGGATTGCTGATGGCCTCACTTGCTTTCCCCTCAGACAGCTCTGTCCTGCTCCACTGCAAGGTCTGTTTCTTGTCCTCACTGCAGCATGAATTGTTCTCTGGTCTTCACTGTGTTTAACGTCCCTTCCAGGGGCTGTTTGGGTGTCAGTGTAACAAAGGGCATGAACTTTGTGCTAAATACAGTGAAGAACAGCTCCCTTCCTTAGCACCCACACACTTGCAGCTAAAATGCAAGGATAACATTAAATGAGCTTCACAGATGATGCTCAGATGTATCTCTTGGTACAAGTCTAATTATGACCTACACTGAAGCAATTATTCTGTCTTGATCTTAATGCCTTTTGCAAGCACCAATTAATAAAATCTCCCATAATGTCCTGGTAGAACAGGAATTATTACCATCTTTTTAGAAACAGGCAAACTGAGGCACAATTATTGACCTGGTTTTGGATGAGATGGGAGAAACTAGGACACCAAACCGAGGTGAGGGTCTCACTTTAGACCCCAGGAACCATAGGAAACGCAGAGCATTGTGCGAAACCCCAGGTCTGGCTGTTTTCATCATTTCCCTGAGATCACCTCCAGCACAGACCCCTGGCAAGTCCCCTTCAGTTTTGGTCACATGATATGAGGGATGCACAGCTGGAGAGATGTGCCTGTGCAAGTCACTGTGCAGGAAGGCTGGACTGGTCCCAAGTGATTTTGACCAGAGCAGGGGCAGGAGCCTCTGCAACCCTTGGGGCACCCTCTGAGCAGAAGGCAAACATCTGCTGTTAAAGCTGCCCCAGCTCTGTCAGACTGTTACTTCCATTCTGGATTGTGAAGGGGCTGATGGACTCTTACCTGACTTTCAAATCCCAGAAAACAGGAGCAAATCACTTCAGCCCTTCCCCTTTTACACATATGACTCACATGCATTTGCCTCCTACATCAGGTTTGCTTTTGCTCAAAGTTGAATAGTTGCCTTGTATTTGATTTAACAACAATAGCAGGGAAAAAAATAACCACGAGTAGCTACTGCATAAGACTACATCAAAAGCAATTTTTTAAAGGAGGCTTTCATGATAGCTAGATTAAAGATTGGAGAAACTGTTAAGAAATAGAACTGAGGAAAAACGGCTCCTAAAAGCAAAACATTATGTTTTCATGCTATTTTGTTTTTAAAATTGAAGCCAACAGTCTGAAAACAGACATAGAAATAAATCTTACTTGATGGGAATTATCTGGAGATCATTGTATTTATTGCATTTATTTTGATTTTCTGGTCTCTGCCTCAGACTGTAGGCACGGAGATGGCTTAAAAGATTCAACATCACATTTTAAAAATTAAGCTTCACTTGATTATTGAACTGACCCAACCTAACCCTTAGACTGTCATGTATTATTCTGGATATCACCAGGATATCCAGGTGAGAACAGGACAGGAGGCGAGAGCTGTATCCCCAGCAGCTGAAGGACTTCAGATGTGATAGCTGAGGCTGTGCTGCCCCTTGGAGGCACAGCACAAAGTTGCATAAATACATGAGGAGGGAAATGATTAATTATGGTGCATTACATTTATCTTGTTTTTTAACTCTCCCTCCTCTCTACCCTTCTCTCCCCAACACCCAGTGAATTGCCTTGGGACCTGTATGTTTTGGGGCTCTTGATAAGGGTCCAGAAGCCCTGTGATGTAGCACTTCTTGCCCAGGTTATATCATGTGTGATGACAACCTGGATAAATAATTTTACAGCTAAATGTAGGTATTTTGGAATCCTTTTGTGCTTCTTAACCCTTTTCTCTAATATTTGACACCTGATACAGCTGTGGATCTCTCAGCAGCTACTGAGGATACTTAATAGTGGTGGGATGGGAGGGTCAGGAGAAGGTTCAGGAAACTGATGTGATTATTGTCCAGCACTGTGGAGCAGGGAGTAGATCTGGGAATTTCCCTGTAGATTTCCCCATCTCAGCAGGTCTGTCAGTGGGGCTGTGGATCTGGCTCATGGGCACTGCTGATAAACACCAGACCTGGAGCCACTGTGGGAGCTGTCATCCTACTTGTATGGCTCCAGCGAGCACCCTGAGACGAACAAGAAACTCACTTCTGCCACTCAGGAACTCGGGGTCCTTTTAAAAACTCTCTCTGGGGAGTGACCCAGTTAAAATGTTGCGTTGTTGGAGTAAGAACAACACAAGGCTGCTTATGGGACATCTTTTGTTTAAGAGCTGGCCTGTGAATTTTGGGCATCTCATTTTGACCTTGTGACTGAGAATAATTCGAACTGGATGCTGACCTGGCAAACAGTGAACCAGGAGAGCTTGGCACTCATCAGGAATGTTTCAGCGCTTTTGCGGGATTTAAAATTACGCAAGACAGAATAATAAACCCAAAAAGGAGAAATTGTAACTTCAGTGGTGTTGTTCTGGCTCTGTTAGCAGAGATCATGTGGTGCCAGGTGAGAGGTGGGAGTAGCAAGACAGAAATGCAGATGTAGCAACAATTTTCTCCTGGTGTGAGCTGCCATTCGGAAGTGTTGTAGTACGTGATCTCCTAATTACCAAGGCCCAAGATTATGTTTAATGAGCAGATCTCTCAGCACAGCACTGCAGAATGGCACCTCAGCTGAAGGGAAGTTGCAGGAAGAGTGGAGAAGCCGGGAGGTCTGTTTTCCTCTATCACACTGAGTCTTCAAAAGGGCCACTGCAGAATCCAGTCGTGGCACAACTTCTTTCCCTGGAAGAGGAGGAAGGCAGCAACATGATAGATCTAGTCATGTTGCTCAAAGCCCAGGCCTGTCCCTGACTGTTATTAGGATTAAAACAGCCAGTCTGTTTGTTTCACTCACAGAACTGATGCTCACTGCATGAATTATTTGCTTGGACTGTAGAAATTATAAATGCAAGTCCACCAAGTGCTTGGTAGTGAACACCAGAGGACAAAACATTGGTTTTGGTTCCAGCAAAATGACTTTCCTGGGACATCCAGAGATGGTCCCTGACCTGCACTGTCCCATGATTTACCTGTTCTTCTCCTCTGGAAGAAAGTACACATTTGAAAACATAGCTGAAATACTGTTTAGAGGACAAAGTAGCCCTTTCCCTTCAACACAGCAGCTAAACTGGGTCTGAATATGGAGAGTCACTTCTGCAGTCTGACTTGGCTTCATTTCAAGCTTTTAGTTTAGCTTGGTGGAAAGAGTGTATACTTTGCTGACCACTTGAAAAAGGGAAGAAAGCATAAAATAGTTGCTTGACTGCACAGGAGTGGATTTGTCTCCTTCAAACACATCAGTTCTTATTGGGCGAGCATGACCGTGTTACATCACATTGAGAAACAAGAACTGGATCCTTAGTAAGTATGTATCACTAGATACATTATTAATTCCAGTTATGAGTTTAGACTTTATAATGTTTTAAACCATCTCTCTGAGTACACAGGGCACAGAAAAATAATTTACAGTCAATTACCCAGCCAGGTGGTTGTGTTCATAGCAGTATATCATGGTCCCTTTTTCAGTTCGGGAATGTAGATGAGGAAAATATAAACCAGACATCCTGTTAGCCCTCCTTAAAGAAATGCTCTTCATACTGAAAGAAAAAGTAATAAAAATATGTGTAATCATGATGTAACCATGCTTTGAGTATTTTCACATCCTGGTGGAATCCTGCTAAGCCTGATGAAGATGAAACCTCCCACCCAACGTGCCAACAGCATAATTGGGATTTATAGCTGCAGGCTGGAGCACACAATCTTCAGGGGTTGGAGGGTTTGACAGAGAAATATCACTTGGAAGAAGATGGAAGAGTAATTTGCAGCCTCCCTCCCCAGTGAAGCTTCCCACACACAAGTCTCTGTGCCCACAGGAGCAGGGCAGAACACCCACCTCAGGCACTGCCACAGCCCTGCATCATCTGGTTCAGCCAGCCCAGAGCTGCTGGGTTTTCCAGGAGGAAAGTTACCGAGAAAAGATAAAAGTCATCCAAGGAAGTCATAGAAAGAAAGGACAATATGTATATTAAAATTGGCACCTCTGAGTGCAATTTACATCCAAATACTCCGTGAATAACATGACTTAGAAAATTAATTTATTTAGTGATAAACAATAAATGGTAAAGAGTACCACTCACCATTTCTGGTCCTACTCAGCGAGGGCAATGGTATTTTCTTTGCCATTTGATCATGTTTGCCATCTGAACATTCCAAGGCATTTCAAAACACGCATTTCTTAGTCTGGCGGTGGGAAAGTACTTGACAGCTTGGTATGTCCTGTGCCCTGGCTGTGCCTGGTGCTCAACAAGCACCCCACACAAACAGAGCCAGTTCCCATATCTCACAAATGAGATATCGGTCAGCCAATGACCTCAACACAACAGTCTTGGGTGTTGTGGTAAAAATATACTGGCGGAAAAGGAGCTGCTATAATGAATCGGGGGTTTTTTGTTTCTTTGGGTTTTGTTTTTATGTAACAAGTGTCCTCAATACTAAATGGGAAGTTTTTAAGGGCAGAGCAGGCCACAATGACCTTGGAAATAAAGATTAATCTACGTTAGGTATTGTGAGCTGTTAGTTAGATCAGAATGGAGCCATCTCCATCCTGCCAGTAAATGCAACAGATAAAGAGGGGAAAGGAGGTAGGTGTTTTTTTCCAAAGCCACCCTTAATCAGCAGAAAACAGCAGACAAAATTATCTTTGGTAGATGGGGATTTGTGAGGTATGGGTTACATTTATTATCTGGTAGGTTATAAGCTTTATTTTAATTTCCGGTATTTACCTGCTACATCCTAAGGAACAATACGAGCTGGATCTACTGCATGTCATTTATAAGTCTGTGCATGTCATTTATATGGTAATGGGGGAGTTCCCCCTCGTCCCCAGCGATTTCTGCCAAATTGTACATGCTGGTTCTCAGTATATTTAGCTTTATCCAGCGTAAATTAAAATACACATTCATGATCTTTGAACAAAGCAGGCGAGGATAATTGGTAATTTGATCCTGTTCTGTACAACCCAATTCAAAGTAATACTTATAATTTGCAGTTAATTAATCGGGGCTTTTTTTTTTCCCTTAAAATTCTTAATTGCCTTTCTATGATATTCATTTTTAATAAGTTTTTTCCTACCACTTTCAGATCCAATTATACAGGCAATTTCATTTCACTGCTATTGCATGGCTCTGTGTGCGTGTTTGTACCTACATTTCCTTACACTTTGGTATATTTTTTCAGAAGTTTGTATATGCTGGTTTATGGGTGGGGGGTTTGTCATCTGAAAATAAGAAGTTGAAAATAATGAAATCAATGTACAACCATGAGAAACAAGGTACAACAGGGAATATGAAACTCACATCAACGCAACAAAATTTTAAAAGAATTGTAAATCTTTGGAATTCCATTGCCACTATGAATAGTCAACCTCATCTGGTATTTAATTCACTACCGAATTACAGCCCTCATTAGAAGATCCTAATTGTTGTGGCTTTAAAGTAAAACCAGTAATCACTAGAGGCACAAACTTTGGACTCTCCAAGGAATTTAAAAGGGTCATAAATTCAAAAATAAAAATGTTAGTGAATATAGATGTATGTGGGGGTAGTACCTGCAATGAGAAACATGCTATGGACCAAATCTTCACTGGGCGGGGCACTGAGCACCTCATGCCTGACCCAGCACAGCAGCTCCCCCTCATGAGCTTGAGCTGGGTGATACCACCCTGCTCATCCCCCAGTTCCCCTTCAGCATCCTTGAAGGCCTTCGAACCCTTTGTGCCCTGCAAATGCAAAGGGAAACACTCTCAGTAGTTTTCTTTCAGATTCCTCCCGTCTCAGTGGAAGGGAAGGTGTTTCTCTAGTTTGTCTGTCCTTGTCTGGGCACGTGTTTATTGTGTTAACATAATGGGCCTTTAAGTTGTAGTCGCAGAAATGTTGTTCCCTACAAATTGATTTGTGCTCTGCCAGCATTTCACAGAATCATAGAATGGTTTGGGTTGGAAGGGACGTTTGAAGCTCATCTAGTCCAACCCCCATGCAATGAACAGGGATATCTTCAACCAGATTAAGTTTCTCAGAGACCCATCCAGCCTGACCTTGAATGTTTCCAGGGATGGGGCATCCACCACCTCTCTGGGCAACCTGTGCCAGTGTTTTACCACCCTCATTGTAAAAAACTTCTTTTGTATATCTGATCTAAACCAACCCTCCTTAAGTTTAAAACCATTACCCCTTGCCCTCTCACAACAGGCCCTGCTAAAAAGTTTGCCCCCATCTTTCTTATAGGCCCCCTTCAAGTATTGGAAGGCTGCAATAAAGGTCTGCCCAGAGTCTTAAACTTACTACACAGGAGTCTTCAGCTCAAAAATACTGATTAAAAAAAGATATTTCCTGGTAGTAGGGACAAAACAGATTTTGTTGGGTGGACATCATCCTGCAGATACGTTTATGCTTTCCTGAGTCCGTAGTGGAGGACCTTCAAGACACACACTTAGGAAAAACAGAATTCTGTTCAACATGCAAGTGCCACCACTCTGATAAACACAGTCAAATCCCACTGATTCATCAGTGGCATAACCTGATTACATACCATTACCTTCATTAATAATAAATGTTCCTGTTATTTGATAAGAGCACTTTTTATGAAATATTGCTGTAAACTAATTTGAATTCTGTTTTTAACCTGCTCTCTTTTTTTATTATTCCTGGGTGACTCTATTGATCTCAGTAATTCCTCTGATTATTCAGTACTGTAAAATCAGATTCATCCTCTGAGTCATTATTGAGCTAAATCTCTCAGTTAGCCAGATCCTGAATCACTGTTCAGGTTGAGACCTCTGGGAATATTGCCATAGCAGGGCAATATATGCTCTAAGTGGTTTTTTAATGGCTGTTCAATGACTGTAGCAGTTTAAACCAGTTAAGGAATTTGGAGCTAAACTAAATTCAGTCAATGTGCTCCAGTTCCCATTTCATAAAGCAGGGCTGTGTTTTGCAATATTAACTGACGTTTATTAGCACTCAGGCTGGGTGACTATCAGGTGCTGCTCAGGGTGAATAAATCATGCAAGCAATTCACATGAAAGACAGCTTGTGCAAGTGCTGATAAAAGTCCATGGGGTTGAAGAATCAAGTTCTTTAATAGCAATGTCAAGCTGTTCAGTTCTTCTTATCTCTCATATTTCTTTATGAAACATTAAAAGAGATTGCTTTTGGGCACTTGTGTTCTTGAACTATTGCAGTCGTCTAATGAATTTTTGATAGTCAAATTCAGAGAGTTTCGTGATCACTAACTTTCTTGATACGTCTGTAGCTGTTGAAACAGATCCCCTGTGCCAAGGTTGGCTGTCCATCTTCCTTTTATCATAAACCCCATAGATTAGTTAGGAAGAACCTGTAACTTTTAATTTAAAGGAAAGGTGAAGTGGAAGCTACTTGAGCAGGTTTGAATAGAGTAATATTCAGCATATAATGAAAGTCTTGATTTGTCTCACTGCATTGCACAGATAAGCAAATTGTATTTCCAGCCATAGCAACCTGTTTAGTGGCAGTGGGGGATAAAGAAAGAAGAAAAGATTTGACTATAATGACCCCTACTGCATTTGGGCAACGTGAAATCCATCTCGTGGAGGCCCCTAGCAACTGAGAAGGCACAACACAACTTTGCAATGAGCATTTACCCACATCAGTGAGCCTCAGTGCAAATCACCCAGACTTTTACCAGGAAAAGTTTCTACAGATTTAGTGCCTCTAGTTAGCAGGCTTTCAATGGAGAGCTGATGACAGGCTGTGGGTTTGTGTTTATGCCAGGTGATGAAAAAATACATTCTTATTATTCATTAGGGGCATACATCAGTGTGCCACTGCGGATGAGTTTCCTAGATGCATTTGCTCTTTGGAGAAGAAACAGGAATAGCTGATGACATGATCTCTAATATTTCCACTTTCATAATTCAGTCCCCATTTTCATTATTACATCTGGACATGCTGACAGATCACAGCCTTAGCAGCGTTGATGAAATGTCTGCGTGTCAGTCTAGCCTGCGTGGTCCAAGATGTTGTAACTGAGACTGACTGACCCACACCACCAAAGTAGGACACCTGGTAATTGTTGGGAGCTGTTGTGAGTGTTAATCATTAATGCTTTTGAAAGCAAACAGCTAAGGATTCTTAAGGATGCTGCACAGGGAAGAAAATGTGAGAAGCACTGAGAAAGGAGCTTCTGAAAAGAGCAGAGGGAGGATGTGGAGGCAGCTCAATGTTTTTCTGGTGTGTTTGTCCAAAGAGGACAGCTTTTACTGCAAAGCAGGCCCCAAAATACTGATGTGCCAATAGGATAGTATGGCTTTGTGTGTGACAGATGGTAACCCTGCCTGCCTGCCGTGATTGCTCTGGAGGGCGTGCTAAACCTCCTGCGGAGTTGCTCATTGCTCCTGATGGAGATCCAGGGTCCATGTGAGACCTGAGGGACAGCTTCTCTACATGGCTTTTTCCAGTGAGATTTGCAGAGCTGAGTGTGCTCACTGTGTCATGATGTGAAGATGGCTTATAGGAACCTCTCTGGCCATTATCAAATAGGTAAATCCTTCCCTTATTTTGTGAGAATCCACGTGCACTTCTCAGATGACATCTCACGCTTGTGTGTATCTATTTTGTTAGGTTGGGGGTGGGGGCGGTTTCCAACAAATCCATTTGTGTGAATAAGGGAGATTTTAAATATTCGTTATTTTCTGGTTACTACAGTCAGAGCGTGGCCTTCTGTGTGTATTCTGTAGGAGCTGTAGAGATGTACCTGAGGATCAGGCAGGTGTTCAGTAACACCAGCTTTTGAAGCCCCCAAGCAAGCAGACAGCAAAGAAGGTTTGGCAGCTACTTGCCAATAACCTTGTAAACAACACTCCAGTGCCCTGACTCATATAACAACTACAGGATCCTTTAGTGTTGTAAACACAACAAATTAGAAGAATCAACAGATCTGAGGAGAAAAAACCAAAACAAAACAACCCACAATCATTAAACTGGCAGTTTTGAAGGGGGACAAAATTAGTATTCTCAGAAAGTATCTTCTGTCAAGAGATTGGTGCCATCCTAACGTGATCTCATCCTGCTTCCTGGGGATAGGTGTCCTGAAGATTGTCCTAGAGAAACAGTGGTGGTTATTGCTGGTAGTTGGGACTACAGATGAAGAGCCCAGGTTGGAGTGGTCAGGATTAGACCAGGCTGGCTGGCAGAACTGCCTCCGATGTGCACACTCTGGCTTTGCTGGACGTGTTTCTCTTCATCCCCATGTTCCCTTGGGGTCCTTGCCAGGTATCAGTGAGCAACAGGGACATCTCTTCTGCTGGAGCACAGCTGCTTGTGGTGTTGTCACACAGAGCACGGAAACAAAGGTGAACCATGGCCCATTAGTGTTCACATTTCATGGGGTTTGCTTGTTTGCTGAGCTTGGGCTTGGCTCAAGCCACCCAGAAGCTCTGGGGCCCACATAAGGGATGTGGAGGTAAGACGTGACCTTGTTGACCACACAGAACACACGAAGAGTCCCATGGGGTCGTCCTCAGTGCCCAGCATGAACCACACAGCTAAAATGAGCTTCTCTCCAGGCCCTCAGCATCAGGCCACAGGGAGGCAAAAGGGCTGGCCAAACCCTCTCCTACTGTCTCAAAATGATGTGCTGCAGGAGCAAGAGGCTGCAAGACTGCGTGAGCAGAAAACAACATGTGTTCAAGCAATTAAACCACATGACTAAAGGGAAATAATGTCACTTGCAGCCCACACCTTCCCTGCATTTGAGGAGGTGCAGAACTCCTGGCTGGGCTCCTTTCCCTGAGACGAGGGGCTGTCACCTTCTTGTGGTTGCCAAACATGTGGGAGCTCCTCGCCTGCGTCTGTTCAGCTCCGTGGCTGCACAATGCTGCTGATGTCAGGTGGTGAGATTTTGGATCAAGGATTCGGTGTTTATAAATTGAAGCATGTCCTCAAAAACACCGTGAAAGCAAGTAATAGTTTATTCTTCATAACCTTGTTGCCTGTCAGGGGCAGAGGAGACTGTGTGTTCCAAGTGGGAATAAAGGGCCACGGGGTCAGCGTTGCAACTTGTTTTTCTTAAGGATCTCTTGGACAATGGCATAAGCACCTTGAGAACGGTTGTTGTTTGCCTGCAGGAACTGTGGGACTGGGCTGAGCCTGGAGTCTGGGCTCAGCCAAAAAACTAAATTTTTCTTTTTCTACAGAACATTGTTGAATTGTTCAGCAGCCCTGCAAAATTGCAATTTTTTTCCACCTGACTCAATTAGACAACTGTGAAAGAGGATTAATTGCTCTGAAATCAATAGTGCTACAGGGCTGTTGCTGACATCAGCACAAAATAATGTCAACACAGGAAAATGTAAATTGGATGTAGTAATATAAAACAGTTTTATACTATTTGCATACACATAGCTGCTTTAACACTCATTTTATACCTATTACAATGATTTAATGGAAGTCGGCGTGGACCGACACAGAGAGAAAAATTTTGTTGCATGTGAATGAAAGATGGCATGGTGGTCTTCTGCAGCCATCCCTGAAACATGGGTCAGTGAAGGCCAATATGAACAATAAGTTTTCCCTAACTGGCTAAAAATACTTCCTTTCAAACTGTACAATAGCAATTGATTTCGATGTGTGGTTGGTGCTTTGAGATGATCTAGTAATTGATTTTAAAACAGATGGCAGCTGTCAAATAAGCATTTGTATTTATTTGATGTTTCTGTGACAACCCTTGGGGTGTTGCTATCTCAGAAGTCTTTGTTTTCTCCTTTCCTAGACCCCCTTTCTGTTCTCTGATCTCTCTTCCTCTCATGTTCTTTTGATGCGTCCTACTGACAATTTCTTTTGAGCTTTCTTTCCTAATGTGAGCCATGGCCTTTATGTTAGGCTTTAATTTTGCTTTGCTTGAAATTCCTTTTTATTAACAGATTTAATAAAACAGCAAAATGTCCTCAACACACCAAATACTTCATGATCTGAGCATCAGCTACAACGCATCACACAAACAATACCATTGATTACGCTCCCCAGAATTGCTGTACTTTACCACATCAGCAATTAATAATATTGAAGAGGAAGTTCCCTCTGTCAGACAAAATCTTATGTAATACTTGGTGTAAAAATTAAAATATTCTGAATTAATGCGTCTATTGAGAGAAAATTAGGTATGTTTGTGTTTGTGTGTATGCACATATCTATATCTACTCAGAGGAGAATCAAACTATTTATTATCTGTATTCTGTGGGCACAACATTCATAATATTGTTTTGATTTTCTACTGAAGAAGAAAATGCAACGCTCGGAACGAGAAGAGGATTTTGATTGTCTGAGCCAAATTGGTTTAAGTGTTCAAAAGGCATGTGGATGTGGCATTTGGGAATATGGTTTAGTGGTGAACACAGTGGTTAGTGGTTGAATCTGATGGTCTTAAGAGGCCTTTTCCAACCCAAACGATTCTATGATTTAAAGGTTGAAATTTTCTAAGTGCCTCTGTCTCATTGCACCCTTATTTTGGACTCTTGAGGTGCAGGAAGCCTCAACTTTTCTAGATACAGATAAATAAGCCTTTCTGCTCAGTCTGCAAGGACACCTCCTCAGCTGTTAGAAACAGAAGTTACCTTTCTAAAGTCAGTGAGACGCAGTTGTTAACTGCAGCCCATCTGTGTAACACAAGGTGTTTCACCAGAAGTGGGCACAACATTCAGATCTCTAGAAGATGACAGAAAACCAAATATAATTTTTTCGCTTGAAAATTATTTTTTTTTTCTCAATCTTTCCTCCTGATATCATCTTTACTCTTTTTGTTTTTTTTTTTCCTTTTGAAGGTGATAGAAAAGGTTTGCAATGGTACCTGTTATAGGACTGGTCTGTCCAAGTACTCTTGTGCATGTCTGGTTTTGTTAGCTCACACTTGAAAATTACAAATTATTCGTGTCAACTTGAAAAATTAGAAGAAACCTCCAAGCTACCAATGGATTTCTCAGTCAATCATTGGTGAAGGCTGCATCTTTTCCCAAACAGCAAGCCAGAACTTTGCCACCTTCAGTAGGAAGGCAAAATTCACAAATATGACTCATGATGGACAAAAGCTGCAGAACCAGATGGATTTTTAGAAATGCGTGAAGAAACCCCCTTGGTCGTGGCATTTACATGTGCTTATTAACAAAGAGGAGCTCTGCCAGTCTGGAACTCTGTGCAAGCCTGGGGAGTGGATTTGTCATGGACATGCCTGTAGAAATACCACAATGGCAGCTTATGGTTCAGAACATTAAAATCATCTGTGTGGATTTCCAAATGTGGCACATACAAAACGTTTTTCCACAACCTGCTTGTTGCCACTGAGGTTGCAGAAGATAAGGCCCTGGTGCTTTTCCCTGTGTTGGGTCTATAAGAGAATTCAGAGGTCTGGATGCACTTCAGTGGAACTGTTCTGTTCTTAGACAGAGATGGACATGGTAACAAAAAGTGTGTGAGCTCTATGGCTAAACTTCTGCTAAAAGTGCTACAAAAGTATCAAAAGAAATAGAAGAATCCACTTGTGAAGGTTCTTGCAAGGTGGATATTGTCAGTGGAGGAATGAACCATATGATTTTTTGAAGTCCATTCCAGATCCATTTCCCATGATTCCTTGAGAAGTTTGTTACCTAAAGTAAGATTCAAGTCTTCCATTTCACTGATCTTGCAAGTACTGCTGGAATTAACTTGCATCTTGAAACAAGCAGATGGCTTTTACACACATGCTGGGCTAGTTTTTGATGACATACCTGGTAGAAATGTCCATGCAATTTCTGATCCACTGTACAGTCCTTCCAGGGATTGACCATATGGTCTCACAGCCAAATGCTACCTCCAATCCCAGATTCACCACATCTTGTTACTTGGCAGCTGAGAACCACAGCCAGGGACTTCTCATTCTGCTTCCTGATGGTGAGCAAGAAAGTATCTATCAGGAAACACATTTTTCAGAAGAGTTGGCATTCCCACTTCGGGCAGCCTGGTTCACTCTGGATGCTGCTCAGGTCTTGATTCCAAAGACAGCCACCCACATGATGCACTAACCTTTTTAAAATAAAAAGTTTTACAAAAAGCAGCAACCTTTAAATCAGCTCGGGGGAAATTCCTCTCATCACACCTCAGTTATTGCTTCCTGTTTATTTTCTCATCCAGTGATATTGAAGTCTCTAACATGGATATATACCAAATTATCACTGAAAATACTCCAGCCTAGGACATCAAATGCTCTTCCTGAGGGTCTGTTAACTTAGAAGACTCTTTGTTTCACACACCTTTGAAATGATTGTTCAATTGAGTCTTATTCAGCTTTAAAAAGGATTTAAATACACAGACATTTCAGTGGCTAATATGTCCCCAGCGAAGAGTCATTGCTTATAAGCAAGGTCATACAGCTGTTTCAGGGTGATCCAATACTGGATATGCTAACAGGGAATAAACATGGACTTGCCTCAGCCCCTGTGCTTGAACCCAGCCAGCATGTCTGAACAGCCCCTGTGGAATTAGGGCAACCACACACTTTATTCTCACTGTTTTTGGTTTGCAAAGCACAGAGCCACCAGCATCTGACTGTGAGGGACCTCAGCAGCTCGCTCACAACATCCCAACATCATGGAGCACTCGGTCACTGCAAGCTTTGGGGAAGAGAGCAAAGGTTTTGATCCATTATCACTTTATACTCTTAGTCAGATCATGGGCTGTATGTGTAGGGGGGCTTTGGTGTTTAAAGAAAACCTGTTTTTTCATAAACGTGAGGCAGGTTCTGAACTAACTTCAGAAAGACCCAGGAGTAGTGATTGCAACTGATTTTCTGAGCAAGTGTGTCATGGTTTAAGCAACTGCAAGGAATAGAGTGTCCCCAAGAACAAATGGGTGGCAAATTACATTTTACTTTTAGCTGAAACTTTCTGTTACTAATCCATTTTATATTTCATGAGAATGTTCTCTGGTTTGCTAGAACTAACTGATCTCTCTAATAAAAGCAAGGTCCTGGCTGTGTTTCAAGGCAAAGGTTCACTCAATTAAATCTCATTAACAGAGGACCACAAAACCTGCACTAAAACCTTTCTGGGTGTGTGACCTTCAGCAAAACTGCTTCATTAAGTCTGAGATCCTGCAGAAAATGTTTGCTGAATAAAGTCATTCCTAATTAATGTTAAAATGTCACGGATTCATGTGCCATCCATCTTTACTCCTTTTCCTTTACACTCTTAATTATCTCCTTAATGGGCAAGCAATATAAAAGTCAAAAGCAGCATCTTTTAAATGTACATAGACCAGGCGGGACAATGCAGTAAAGCAAATTTGCCAGACGTGCTTTCCCATGCAGCATTTGTGACATCCTAAATATACTTCCAAAACCCCACTTACATGTTGCCACTAAGCACTGATTAATTAATTTGTTATTTGTAAAACGCATAAGTGTGGAGGATGATTTTCCCTTGCACCCTGTCTGATGTTACCTTGAGTTTTATCCCAAGCCATATGCAAGTCTGGATTAACAAAGTGTTTATTTGCTCTGTGATGAATGTAATTGTCTATTCTCAAAGGATTGCTCACGCAATTATTTTTTTTAAAAAATAAAAGACTCATTAGTGAGTTTCTGGTCATCAGACTAGAGGGATGTCCTGGTTGGATTGGGGGTTAATCAAAGAGTGGTGTACAAACATGGTGGGTCTAAACTTGGAAAATCCTCAGTCATTTTTCCAGTGGCCAGAAATGACAGCAGGCATTGGAGCTGCTTGGACCTGTGTAGCAGGACTTCATGGTGAAGGCTTAGAAACACTCTGCAGCCTCTTTAATTTTTATTCTCACATTAAAGTAATGGGACCCATCTTCCTGCCCATCAATCTGTACAGCATATGCAAGCCCTTCTGGTGGTTTAAATAGGAATGACTCACATGATATTAAGCCTCTTAATGAAAATGGATTACATTATTGCCTTTCACAAAATGGGAGGTTTAAAAAGCCAAGTTAGTGTCTTCCAGATGTCAGTAGCTGGAGACACTTTGGACAAAGAGTGAATTTTTATCGCTTTTCTGGAGATCTGTAAGATGAACTCATCTTTACAATGATGAATATTAAATTATAAGAAAAGTATTACAAATTAAAAGTTCTTCGAGTTTAATGAGAACTAGGTTCTGCCAGCATTCAAAATAATTTCTTATGATGGCAATATTGTTTCCTCCTTAAATACTTGAACTCTGACACCTTTTATGGGCATCTTTCTGAGTACCTTTTCAACAGCAACATCATTACTGAAATCTAAAAAAAAAAAAATTAATCCCAAAATTCAGTGGTAAAAACCATCAGGATCTGACCTTGGCTACTTATGGAAAATTGCTTTGCAAAAGTGTTTTAAAAAGTGAAATAGGGATAAAAGTCAAGACGGTATTCAAGCCACAGACTCTAAAGCCTGGTATCCTGTAAAGAAACCTTTCCTGAGTATTAGAAAATTGCTATATTTGTTTATTCCCAACTGGTAACAGAACTTCGGAGTATTTAAATTGTTGCTGAAGCACTTGTATCTAAGTAAAACCACTGTTTGAATTGATTGATAGCTGTCTAGTATGATATTGTGAACTGTGTCCACATGCAGGACACATAGCAGGAGTAGCAGGGCCTTTCATGCTGCCATGAATACGTGCACTAATATGAATAATTTGATGTTTCTTCAGCAAGGTAATTATGTTTAATAGCCTATAAATACAGAGTAATTGTTATCAATTGTGTTCATTTGTGTATATGGAATAATTTGATGAGTATTTTTAATTGATATTCCTGTGGCATCCTCCCCATGCTGTGATTAGACTGGGATTTTCATATCTATGCTGTTTCATTTATTGCTAACTAGTAATTTACCTCTAATAGCCTTTTTTTTCTGTTCTCTCCTTTTCTTTTTTTTTTTTTTTTTAATTAGAGGAAATCTTGAAGACTCACATTGCTCATTGGTGGTCTCCTGATGGCACCAGGTTAGCATATGCAACAATTAATGCCTCCAGAGTCCCCACCATGGAGATCCCGATATACACTGGCAGCCTTTACCCTAATGTTAAAACGTATCATTATCCAAAGGTAAGGGAAAATAAAATAATCAGTCCCGTTGCTCTATCAGAAATAAACTATTTTTTCTTTCCAGTAGGCTCAGACAGGGGACTGCATAATAGTGCACACTGATAAGCAATGAAAATAAACAGATCTATGGGAAGATCAGCTGCTCCCCAGTGAATGTGGTCTCCATTGCTCTTTAGCTGCCTTTGTAAAACTGCAGTTCTCTGATTCTATGAGTATGAGGACTTCTAAATATAATGAAAATAAAATTTAAAAATCCTTGCTTTTTACACATTAAGAAAAGCAATTGTGTTTCCATGCTAGGATGGGGTTGCTGGTGTCTGAGAGTTTGGAATTTTTATATTTAGATAAATTTCTATATTTACCGGTAGATAGATTAATATATATATACATACACATATTCTATATTAAGATTAAAAAAAAAAATAGAAGGAAAATGTACTGTCTGGTCTTCCTTAGAATATCCAGGATGGCCTAATGTGGAGGAGACACAGTCTGGTTTCAGAGCCTTGTGGTGCCTAAGCATTACACAGAACACAGTGAAAGACAGAAAAGATTTAAGAGCCATTCTATCCTTAATTGTGGAGACCTGCAGTGGGTGCACAGCACCAGCACAGCTCTCTACCAGTACAGACACACTGCTGCTGTTATTGCTGTAATTTTCTGCTCTAAAGCAGTACAGGGGTGTCTGCTGCAGTCATTTCTTCGGGGTGTCTTGCTTTAAGCACTAATTACCCAAGACCTCACACCTTGGTCCAAAGTGAACCATAATTTAGCAGGAGAGATATCCACATATATGCAGGTCTTGTGGAAATCATGATGGCTCAGCGGGGGATGCCCTTTCCTACAGTACAGAATGAATCAGTATTTTACTGTATCAACCATCATCCTGTTAGACAATCTTTTATCAAAAGGTGCCTGAAATAGTAATATTTCCAGTTGCCATGAAAAGTAGATTCTTTTTACCAAGTGTCCTAAGTAAAATTACCCCTTATTTGTGCCCACTGACCTCTCCACACTGTGCCACATCACTACAGTTGCATTTTCCCTGTGAACAACCACGGCAGTCCAGTCCATATCCCCAAACAATTATAATCCATGGGGATGTAATAAATCATAACCGTTCTGTGTTGTATATGATATTTTAATTTATTCTTATTTTAAAATCCAGGCTGGAATGGAAAATCCAACTATTTCTTTGCATGTGATTGGTCTGAATGGACCCACCCATGACCTGGAAATGACTCCACCAGATGATCAGAGGATGAGGTAGGTGCTTTCTCACCCTGGAGTGCTGGACTCCAGTTGTCTTGGGGGTTTAGATCAGAGTCTGACTTTTTTTTAGACCATTTTTCTTTCTCTGCTGTTATAAAAAAGTTCCATTTGTGTAAATCTGCTTAATTTTTTTCAAAATCATTTATCTTTTTACTTCTATTTTGTGTAGCAGTATTAGTTTTTCATTTGAAATTGCTGTGACACAAACTGACTTCAGAGTAGGGTTATTTTTTGGGAACTTGACAGAATGGCCCCAGATCTATAAGAACACCTTCTTTCCACTTGGAATCACAGGCATTATAGCAGGGATATTGTCTGCAGCCTGTATGAGAGACCATGAAGCAGAAACAGGGCACCCTATAGCACAGCAGACATGAGCTCGCTGCTTCATGACATGAACACAGGAATGAAACCAGGTGGACATTCTGCAGATGCATTGCCTGATCTTTATTAACAATAAGAAAGAAAGCTCCTTGCTGGTTTTAGGACAAGTGTGTTTTAGAAGTTGGCCTGCATTTCAACCAACTACTTAGAAATCCATTTCTAATTAAATGCTTAAGTCTGCATTCAGCAGGAGTTCAGAAGTTTGGCTTGGACATCGGTGTGTGGCCAAAGCTTGTGTTTGGCATTTGTGTTTGTGTTTGCATTGAGCTACATTTCTGTTGCTCAGGAAAGAAGCAGCTTTAGGTAGTGCATGGTGCTCCTCCGTGCAAAGATTACAGATTATAACCCAAACCCAGATTTTCAGTAACTTTGATTTAAACTTGAAATAACTTTGTAGAAGGGCAAGCAAAATCAGCCCCTGTTTCTACATCTAAAGTATCCACAGTGACCCTTCCATATGCAGTACTGTAGGATTGTCATTCCCAGGCATATCACTTGTTCCTGTAGGAGCATCCAGCCAATGTGCATGCTCATGTTTTTCAGGTGATAGCTAAATTAGTGTAATTCCAGTCCAATAAAGACAGTTCCAGCACAGAGCTAACAAATCAGGGCATTGGCGGGGGCAGGGGAGGGTGCTGGTGTGACCTTCATTGTGCATGATAAGGATATAGGGACTGTGGATAAGGCTGCATAGTCATCTGATAGGAGGACACTTAGCCAGTGGGATTATTTATGGTGAGAATTCCTTTCCTTAATAGGAAAGCTACTGTCAGCCTTAGAACAGGTTTACCCTGAATTACTCTAAAATACTCCAAATTCATTTATTCAACAAAAGATGTCTGACCCGTGACCGAACCAAATAGGCATAAATACAATTTCCTTTCAAAAATACAACTTTAGATCTGCATACAGGAGGAAGGAATTCAGGATCAGGCTGTTCCCATTACAGTATCCCCATGGCAGTATCAAAACGGCAGCTCCCAGACAATATAATTTCCCTGTTTCTAACATTCTCTGTAAACAGAGAGGCTCAGAAACATTTTAATTACAGCAATAACTTCAGGCTTCAGGACTCAAGTGCTGTTAATAAATTTGTTTTATATGGTTATGGGTGGCCATAATTTATTTGGTCGCAATCAATATTGCAAAAGGATGCAAAATACATCATAATTAATTAATGTCTGTATATTTCATCAAAGCCACAGCAATTGCCATCTCCAGGGCATGACATAAGTAGTGCTGCTAGAGCAATAGGGGTGCATTTTCATTATGCATATGTTTTCTGAAATGAGAGGATTAGTGTGATAACATTTCATTAAAATAGGCGAGAGGGATGTACCGTACAGTTAGTTACAGGAGAGAGTTTCAAGAAGCTGGTGATAAGGATCTCCAAGCAGACACGTCCTGTCTGAAGCATTTCAGTGTTCTCAGTCAGTTCACGTAGATGATCTATGGACAGAGTGGTATTTCGTGTTCTTTTTATCTGGAGCAAAGTGATTTAGTACAATTAATAAAGCAGATAATAAAGTGGAGATATGCCACGGTCTTTTTTCTTTAAAAATTAAAGGAAGTCAGAAATTTTCCACAGAAATTAGACATTTTTCAGTTAAAAGAAAACCAAAAACCAGAGCTGTTGATGGGAAGACATATTTTGGGGGGAAATGTAGAATATCAATAACTTTTCCTTTTTAAAAATCTTTCATTGTTTGCCAAATTTTCTCCAACTCATGTTTTTTATGAGAAAAAGAAAGGAAAGGGGTGGAAATTACAGGGAAAAGAAAAATGAAAAAATATTATAACACTTATTGCCTGAAAACCACTGAACCTCAAGAGTTACATCCTCAGGTGGTCAGAACTGGATCATGACCCAGCTTATCTCTCATGGCATATTTGCATCTCAGGTGGCAAATTGAGGAACATGTTATTTCCCCTGAGTGCAGAAATTGTCACTGGTCCTTGCATAGGCCAGGAGCAAATAAATAATGAAGAAACTCAGACAACTCCAGCCTGGATCTGAGGCAGGAGCCATCTGTGCCCCAGGGACCACGGGCTGTCCCTTGGCCACATAATATATCACTGGGTTCTTTGTGGTGTTTACGGCTTTATTACTGTGGTCATAGTGTAAGTATTCATATTATAGATTCATACCTCATGTTTTGGATTCATACCTCATGTTTTGGATTCATACCTCCAGGAAGCAGCCCTGGAAAGCCAGGATATGAACAAGGGTGCTGCACAATAACCAGTCTCAGATGATTGCAAACCCAGCCACCAATGTCTTTACTGGGATGGGGTCTAGATTTTGTTTTATGGGGAGGAAGTAGGTTCTCCTTAAATCAGATCCATATAAAATCTGGGATAGGTCAGGTGGAGAGGGAAAGTGCCTTGGGAAAGGCACTGACTTCTCGTTTCTCCCCAATGGCTGCTCAACCAGTGCAGCTGCTGGAGCAGCAGATGTTTAAAATTAACTGAGATGAATCACACCTTATTGTCTCATTTTCCTCTGCAAAATGGGAACCATAAAACTTGGTTGTCCTACAGAGGAGATATGAAGGGAAATAAATGAAAGACTCAACACTACTCAGAAACTAGAATACTGACTACACAAGTATCTGCAGTTATCTGTGGGCTGGGTTATCTGTGGTCTTGATGGCTGGGAGAGGATTCAGAGAGAGAAATTGAGACTCCATGCCCTTTTTTAGGGTGTTAGAGAAGCTCTTGAGTCATCTAAAATAATAATTAAAAGTTCCTGAGAAAAAAACATGGTCCCTGTGTTCAAACAGTGAGATGGATGTAAAAACTGAATATGTTACCTTGAAACTTTAAATTGTAATTATGGAAAAAATGCTCCAAACCACAATAGGTACTAAATTCACATTCCTTTTCTGGGGAGGCTGAATCTGGTCAGTTTATTTGGGAGACAAAAAAAGAGATAGTTATACAGTTTAATTTTGCTTTGTTGTTTTTTTCCTCTTAGGGCCCATGCTGTTGCAGATACAGAGTAAAATTACAATTTTATTTCAGGCACTAAATTTTCAGACTGCTGTTGTCTCACCTGGACGTATCCTTCCCTCCAGTGCACTGGATGCAAGTGTTGAGGTCTTTTGTTATTTTTCCCAAGCCAATTTCCAACAGTAAATATTACTGAAAACTGCAAAATCAATTTCCAACTTGTTATTTTTCTAGACAAACAGGCCTTTGTGGTTTTGCCCTTTCTATTCAGTATATGCAGCAGTACTTGCCAGAACACAAAGTACTCTCCAGTGACACAGCACATTATTTCCAATGAGAACAACAATTCCTTATACATATTTTATAGCAAACAAATGAACTAATAAATTTTTTATAGACTGTATGTTGTAAAATGTCGTATTATAATTTAGGGATGTCTTTGGCCCACATAGCCCAGCAGTATAACATCACCAGCTTTGACAACTCTGCCAGAGTTGTACCCTACAAATAGAGTGGTGGAGACCTGAATTGCTGCAAAGGTGGATGTCACCACACCCTGGCTCTGAGAAGGCGACCATCAGTGAATTTATTCCTGATCCTGTATTTTCCAGCCCAGCCCAAGCGGTTCCATTGCTCACTAGTGCACACTACTTCTCCTGAAGACATTGGTTACAGGATTGTGCAGCCCCAACTCATGATTTACTTCAGGTGGTATCACAACCTGAATACGTCCGGCAATAGAGCATGGTGCTGCGAGTGTGGGAGGTTTGCCAATGCAAACCCTCACATCTCTGCTTTATGGCAACCAGCTGCATCTGCTTTACAGAAATCTCATGTTGTTCCCAACTCTACCCTCCTTGATATTTGCCTTTTAATGCAAGGATCCACTTGTGGATATTTAGGTGTGCAGTTGGCATAATTAGAGGTCCTTAACTTTTCATGAGCATAAAGAGTCCAACCATTGGTAGTGGTGGGTCCGAGTCAGCCAGTTCACAGAATCATAGAATCAGGTGGGTTGGAAAGGACCTCTGAGATCATCAAGTCCAACCCTTGATCCAACACCACCGCGGTTACCAGACTATGGCACTAAGTGCCACGTCCAGCCTCAGCTTGAAAACCTCCAGGGATGGAGAATCCACCACTTCCCTGGGTAGCCCATTCCAATGGCTGATTACCCTCTCTGTAAAGAATTTCTTTCTAATATCCAACCTAAACCTCCCCTGGCACAGCTTAAGTCCATGCCCTCCTGTCCCACTGCTGGTTGCCTGGGAGAAGAGACCAACCCCCACCTGGCTACAACCTCCTTTCAGGGAGTTGTAGAGAGCGATGAGGTCTCCCCTGAGCCTTCTCTTCTCCAGGCTAAACAACCCCAGCTCCCTCAGCCTCTCCTCATAGGACTTGTGTTCAAGTCCCTTCCCCAGCCTGGTTGCTCTTCTCTGGACCTGCTCCAGCACCTCAATATCCCTCCTGAACTGAGGGGCCCAGAACTGGACACAGCACTCCAGGTATGGCCTCACCAGCGCCAAGTACAGGGGCAGAAGTACAGCAGTTAGTGTGCTCAGAATGGAAATGGTTTGCAATTTCTTTTCCACCTGTGCATAGATTTGTAGCTCCGGGCATTTCAAACCTTCTCAGAAGACAGGGTAACTTGAAAGATTCTTTATCTCCGTGTTCATCACTTCTTTGAAAATAACTTTCAGAAGTGTCAGATAAAACACCTGCACAGCCTTAAAAATGTCGTTCTTAGGGGTTGAAATACCTACGTAAGGCAGCCTAAAGACATCAAGACACAATGTTCATAATAACCAGAGATATCTCCTGGACCGTTTGCCTGCGGCAGCCCCCAGCTGCTCTGCCGTGTGGGAATTCATTAGGATGGCAGGACTGTGATTTGGTTCATGTATGTCCGTGTTTGCAGGGACTACTACATAACCATGGTGAAATGGGCGACCAGCACCAAGGTGGCAGTAAACTGGCTGAACAGGGCCCAGAACGTGTCAATCCTGACGCTGTGCGATGCCACCACTGGAGTTTGCACGAAGGTAGGAGAGACCAAGCAAAGGGGTCACTTGCCATCAGTTTTCATAACCCGAGGAAAGAGAAAGTATTTAAGTTATTTTGCCTTGTTTGGGCAGACACAGATTATAAACAATGTTTGCAATATTTAATTTTTTTTTTTTAACACCTAGAAAGCCAAGAATACTCCGTGTGTGTGTGTGTGAGACAGAGAGTGATTACTTGTCTTGAAATACCTTGTATTCAGACACAAGCACACACATCTCAAAAGTTTGTAACCTGAACACCTTTGCGACTTTCTGGTTGCATTATATTTATTTAATGTCATTAAAACCAGCTCATGTTTTTCTACACACATTTTAACTGTAGTTTATTAATCCCTTCTATAAATGCACTAATATAAATATACATATAAGCTCTGTGTTAGCAGATTCTATCTTTTAAACTGACATAACTGTTTCCACAGTAAAAAATTTTCCTGATATACTCATCCCTTGGAAAAATGATGCAATTCTGTGTAAAGAGCACTGTACAGAAAAAATCTTAGTAACTTTCATTTCAATCTTTATTTATTTCTTAAAAAGATTTATTTCTTTGGGCAATAACGTATCTTGTGGATTTATGTGTTTGGTCTGTATGAGTAAAATGCTTTCTTGATCTAGTGTATGCTTATTTGTTGGAGAGAAAAGGCAAGGAGAGGAGCCCCTGGATTCCACTCCTGAAGCACATATTGAAACAGTTTCTTTGTGTTTCTGAACAAGCTTTCAAATTCAATCCAACAGCTTCCCGCACTGATGAGCAAAATGTAATTCATGACAAGTATTGTATTAATGATCTCTTTCTGTTTTAGAAACATGAAGATGAGAGTGATGCCTGGCTACACAGACAGGTAATATTGATCTTCTCCTTGCCATCAAGTTTTTGGCAGGTTTTTTGTTTCATTATGTTTTCCACCAAAGAGAAAAACTGATTTCTAGACCTGAAAAAGATAGTTGGAAGATGGAATGATCTGTATTATAGAAAAGAGTCTCTCAGTAACAAACAAGTTCTTATTGAACATGCCATCTTCTCTGATAGGTCCTGTAGTTCTTAGCCTGCACTTTACTTGGATTTAAAAGAGATGAAAAACTGATTGTGGAATTTCACTAACTGACAGTATCTGCGTAGGACTCTACAACCTCAGAGGTAGTCCTTCATACCCTGCCTTGAGACTGGAAATGGTTTAAACAGTAGGGGGGTTGTTTTCTGGTCATTTTAATTGAGGATCTGTGTTCCATTCAGAGACAAAATCATGCAGATAGGACTTTTTAAGTCACTTAAAGATCATATCTCAGGCACATGGTGTGACTCTTGGGGATGGTCCTGTGCAGGGCTTACGAGTTGGACTCGATGATCCTTGTGGGTCCCTTCCAACTCAGCATATTCTGTGTGATTCTGTGATATATAACTCTTGCCCAGGAATCAGTTTGTGAAGCGACCTCAGATTTGATTAAGCTGTTCTTGAGAGAGAAGCTGTGATACCAATTCAGCCGCAACACAGAACTGTTTTTCAAGCATTGTGTCAGTGCCAGATAGGGAGCAGCATGTCTGATAAAGATCTTCTACTATATATTTTTCCAAGTCCAAATTTAAAGCATTTCACATTTTTGTCTCAGCTTGTTCAGAGGAGCCAAAAACACGTAGAAATGACACTACATCAGTTCATGGCAAGAACAGTGCTCTCCTCTGTTTCAGTGGCTGTCCTGCAGCAATGGGCTGTGTGTGATCCAGATGAAAATTGATTGTACAGTGGAAATAGAGTTTGTGCTCCAAGCATTTCAAATAATCTCTTGCTGGTGTGCACAGGTATAGAGTAAAAATGCTGCCAAGGTGTTCTTTACATTCATAAGAATCGTGTTGGCTTGAGTAGGAAACAAAAGCTTGAAAGACAAGCCAAGTAAAGAGATAAGTTGCCCAGATATAGTATAGTAAAAAAAAAAAAAA
>VXAY01002704.1:287541-345665 GCA_013399855.1 Oxyruncus cristatus | reverse complement strand
AAAAAAAAAGGATAATTGTAACCTTTTCACTTCTATTTACTGCAGTATAGTAAAACTTGTATTTTATAGAATTAATACTGTACAGCAGAACTTGCATTTTTTACACTGCTGTGCTTCTTTAGTTACTTACCTACTACATGGACAGGCATTAAAAGATGGTGCTTTATTCTCAATATCTGAAGTAAACGATCTGTCAGTCTCTAATGGGCCTGCTACAGGGAGATATATTTTGTTTTACTATATCTCCAAAGAGCATATACTTATATTGAGAGCACACACTTAGTTTGATGTTAGAGAAGGATGTTCATTATGGCCAAATGAGTCAGACATCTCACTACTAAACTAAGATAACATTTTCTATGGACTTTGGAGACATTTGATAGCACCCTTCAAAAGCTTTTGTAAGAGTCTGAAGAATTATAGAGCCCTTTCCCCTGTACTTCTGACACCAAAATCACTTAAAATTCTAGTTTTGGCTGAATATGATCACTAGGATAATTGTATTTTCTATATTTACCTTTTATTTTATGACACATTAATCTAGATAACTGGAAAGCTATTTTCATGGCATGTCTGATTATGAGAATGATGTGATATGTTAAATGCTAGTGTGGGTCCACTAACTTCTTCAAGAAGGAGATGAATTGCACATCAGGCAGCTACTGAAGGAGCTCGGGAATGTGACTCAGCCCGGGATGAAGACTCCTTGGTTGAGACATTTTAGTATAGATGCATATGAGCCAGGTGCCAAATCCCCTCTGGAGACAGCCAGTGTGGTGAGCAGTGGGGTCACACAGTCAATGGACCCTGGGCAGGATTCAGCTCACCCTGAAGGAGGCACCCACTACCTGGTGTTCCAGCTTTCTCTGTGTGCTCCTTTGACCAGACCTCCTTTTGAGAAGTATCCCAGTTTTAAATCAATAGGACCGAGGAATCTCATTGCTTGCCTTTGTCCGTAGAAAACTCCTTCAAGAGCTCCATACACACGGTTTGAAAGGCATACACAGGCTTTACCTTTTTCTTGGAAATTTAAGTGTGTCTGGTCTTCCTGGAATAGGGACAAAGTTCACAGTCAGCTGGGAGCAGGAGACAAGGAGATGATACCGGGGACATGAGGGAGTCTCCAAGGATGACAAGGTTGACTTTTTTTCAGCTGTCTGAAATCCTGGGAGTTCTGAGATAGAGTGTGCAACCCATGAACTTGACTTTTGTCGTAGTGGTTTGGCAACTCGGTGGCATCTAATAGTCAGTGGAAGATCATAGTAAATGATCTCATTTCCTTGTGGGCTTAAGTTCATGAATACATTTTATGCAAGTCCAAAATCTTTGGAGAGCCTCTCCCCAACACAAGCAAAGAGAAATACTGCAGTCACTGTCTGTGTAGCTGAAAAATGGGATAAACTACTCAAAACATGATGAGAAATATACAGTATTTACGCAGGATTTGCTAGACAGTATCTCTCACTCTTTGTCAGATGAGGTGGCACATGTTCACTAAAACTGTCTAGGGGCTCTGGAAGTTCTTACTTCTTTTGTTTATATATGTGCTTGTGCACTTGTGAGCATAAAGGCCAGACATTTAATTTTGCTTAAATATACAAATTCTTTGAGACAGTAATTACAGCTGTAAATAATTTTGTTTCAATTTCTGAGTACCTGCTGAAGATAAACTTTACTGGCGTTTTAATTAGTTTATTTATTTAATTGTGAGTGTGGCCTGAAAAAAAATTTAATTATGAACCAGGGTGCAATTGCAACTCCGCCTTTAAAGGGTTTGACATTGACGTTGCCAGGATCAGGAGATTACCATAAAATTGTTTAGAGACTTATAACCTCCAAAACTCTCTGTGTGGGCTGGCTGCCATCCGCTGATAACAGTTTCTTTGGGTTGCATTTTTCCTTCCAGTCCCCTGTTTCACTGGTGTTTCAGATGACCTCAGTCTGAAACTAAAGACTTGCTCTGTCAAAAGGCTGAGATGTTGAACACCTCACACCATTTTTCTTTTATTACTCCCTTGCCTTAATTCTATCGGCATGATAACCCAGTAATTGTTCTTACGTGTAGTTAATAGGAGGTACGAAATGAGATTTTTTTAAATAAAAACAGAGTTCAGATGAACTTATGAACAAGACTCACTTTTTCACCCTGTAAAGCCCTTTTGTCATGGAATCACCCCATAACTGACCGAATGTTGGCCTATAGACAAGGGACACAACAGAAATAGGACCCAGAGTCCCATAACCCAAATACCCAAATTCATCTGCCAGAGCTAAAAAAGCACCTTCTGGCTAAAAAAAAAGTCTTTTTGGTACTTAAACAAAGAGTCCTGATTTCCTCCAGTGGAGGGGATGGGTACCCAGAGGCACAGGCTCCTCTCCTCTCCAGCTGACAATCCTGAATTCTGGTGCAGCTGCCCTGGCTTCTGAGATGGTCAGTATGGTGCTCCCAGCCACGGCTGAGCATGGGGACAGGGATGGAGGATGAAGCTCAGCATTGCCCCACGAGCTGAGTGTGTCAGGAGATGGAAAAAGATCTTCCCACTCTGCGCAAAAGAGGAGGTGACTTCATTGTCCCAGTAGAGTTGATGCATGTGTTGGGTGTTTAGTTTCTTGTTGTTGGATTTAAACAAAGCATTTACCAACATACAAAGGGTTAAAAGGATCCATGTCACACCTATCTGTGTGTCACAGGCCACAGGCCTGTGACACGTAAGGTGTTGGGACATTTCCCAGAAAGAATATATGCCTACACAGCAAAATCATTAATTCTGGCATCTGGGCAAAGGTGGATTAGATAGAAAGGGCAGGAGATGCTGAGGAAGGCAAAATGCATTGGAGGATCAATTGGAATGGACTGGGTGATTCAGATTAACTTTTTTTCCTTTTTAAAACTTGAGGATGAACCAGAAAAACATAATTCTTATGGAACTATAATTCTCAGTCAGTAATAAAACCAAAATGCAAAGAATCTGCTTTACCACTGATTTCTGTGAGGAAATGTGTGAAATCCTTCCAGGAGCATGTGAAGCACTGTAGAACAGGAGGCAGGGAGTGCGTTGAGCACAGACAAACCCATTTGGAGCTGCAATCTGTGGAGCTGAAACATGGTCATTGTTTGACCCATGTTAATGTGTGGGTGGCTTTGGTGGAGCTGTACTTCTGGGTCCGTGTAGCTCTCACACATTCCAACTCACCATGCGTTGGGTAATTTCCCTTTCAAATATTTGTCCCAGTGCACATTTATCATGCAAATCCTCAAGGCTGGAAACACTTGTGCACTCCCCACCATGCTGTATGCACCTTGTCTTTCCTTCTTTTACTAGAGGAGTCTTCCTTTGGTGGCTGCAGACCCAGTGATGCTCAGTGATCCCTCTCAAAACACAGTTGAATAAACTCTATTTGTTTTTGTTTAATTGTCATTCTTTACTCCAGGACTTTGTGCTCCTCTCTAAGTCCTACAGAAGCTCAGATTGCATTTAGAATTGTCCCCTCACTCATCCTGATTCTGCCAAACTTGGGATAAGCCTCTGAAGCACTCCTTGATCTCTTCTCCTGACCATTTGCAGACACTCTGACTTTTGTGTTGTCTAACTCTGAAGCACTGAACCCTCTGGGTGGTACAGTGCCCTCCAGCAGTCTCCCATCACCTTATCTTTTCCACTAAAGCTGAAGTCTGGTGGCATCATTTTATACACAGAAATAAACAGGTTGCTGGAAATAGTTTCTGCCTTTTTCTTTTACCAATAGCAGTGCAGGTTGGTTAGCCCCAAGAATTCTTTCTCCAGCCACAGGGTCATCCTTTGTTTAGTGATTATTCCTTCAGCTCTGAGTATGAGAGTGGGTAGTCCTCATCTACAACCACCTACTTCCTTCCTCTTCCACCCAGGGGACAATCTCCCATCGCAGGTGAGCTGCTCTGGGTAGTTCTGCTTCCTGAGCCAGGCTGTTCACACAGAAAGGCAAATGGGACACTTAGCTTCCAACTCACAGATTTAAGCTTCACTTTAAGCTGCTGTGGAATCATACAAGAGTTACCTTACTCTTTTTCCCTTGTACCTGAATCCACAGCACTGAGTTACTTCTACCTGCAGCTGACAGGAGAACAGCTTTGCCCTTCATCTGCACAAGGCAGATGGAAACCGGCCCTGACTATTTGGGCAGAATTCGTTTGTCTAAATGTGGATATCTAGCTGAGCAAAAGGACAAGAAGAGCCCTAAGGACTTCAGGAGTGTTCTACAGGGTCTCACCACTGCTCCCTCTGTCCCATCATTCTGTCCTCAGCAGGCACAGCAGCTGACATATTTAAGGACAGTGTGTGACCTGTCTGCTTTCTGCAGTCCAGTCCTCTCATATTTCACCATCATCTACAACAAAAAGATTACAGAGATTTGAGACTATAACCATGTCTATTCTCTTTAAGATCTATTAATGAAACGTGAGTTTCTTCAATCCCTTTTTGCACCTTCTCATACTGGCTGCTTCCATAAATCTCCTGTGACAAAAACCTCCAAACATTCCCTACCTGCTGCATAGTAAAAGTATTTTCTTTTACTAGCATTAAACTGTTCTATTATTTTCAGGGAGGTCTGTTCTGTTTTAGTGTCGTGGATTCAGATAATAATAATCAACCAAAGCCTCAGACAGTTCATATCACATGCAGAGTATTTTGATTATGTGCTCAGTGTAGCTCCCTACAGTAAAAAATCCTGAATTTCAGCCTCTCCCCCCATTTGCCACCTGGGATCTGTCATCTCTGTGACAAAGTTCTGATTGCATTAACGTGCTGTATTTCCAGTAACAGGAACGTGCAAACAGCCAGTCTTGTAACATCAGCCCAGTGCTAAAACCTCACATCTGTCACCTGCACCATGAAGCTCCTTTCCCTGTAACTCTGAATGAACCTCAAACTCATCTGCACAATGCCTGCTCTTGCTGGCAGAGATGTATTGCTGGAATATATAATGCAGAAGGCACAGATATAGAAATGGAGGGTGAAATCATTGCTACTTACCTCAGTAAAAGAAAACCTGTCAAGCAGAAGGTTTGCCCGAGCTATCACAGTCGTTATTCAATGAGTTTTCTTATGTCATGAAAGACATTTGGAAATAATATAGAGTTTCATGTTTCAGGTTCCAGAACAATGTCAGAAACAAATGAAACCATTATTTCCTAGAGCTGCAAGACGCTGTAAATGGGCATATTTTAAAATATACTGAAAACCTAAGCAGGGGAAAATAAGAGAAAAAAGGAACAATTTGAACACCTAATAGAACATTGATAAATCTGATAAATAGTGGAAAATAATAAGTAAAGAACTGGGAGCAAAGGCACATACAGTAAGAATAATGTGCTAGCTTGTGAGAAATAAAAATGTTTATTCCTTTGCTGTAGGTGTTTGTATGAGCCATAAGTCTCCCAGAACAGTGAAGTTCTTGCCAGTTCATTGTGGTATCTTGGCACATGCCAAGCAGAAAGCCACAGTGTTTGATGAGCACTAAACCAAAGGAGGGCCCAGAAGAGGCTGAGCAACAGTCTCCCTGTTGACTGCCCTGGAGAAAGAAGGGTCCACAAAGCAAAGGAAGGCAGGGCTCATTCAGCCACAGAAAAGTCTGATATCACAGGAGAGGTTCAGCAGAGGTTTGGCCCTTTATTGAGTCTCAGCTACTCGAGATTCAGAGTAAGCTTCATGTGGCCAGTTCCCTTGGTACAGAGCTCCCGTGTCACACCATATGGACCATCCTTCTGCTTTCCCTTGTAACCATCTCATGCAGTGACTTCTCATGTGCCTCAGGGTTCCTCTACAAAAAGAAGACATCCTTCCAGGAGATGCTTGCTTGCCATATGTGGTGTTTGATTTTCCTTCTGCTGAGTCTCTTCTATCTGAAAGTTTTAGTCACCCAATAAAAGTCAATCACCACATTCACCTGGGAGCTCTGTGTCAAAGACAGTTCTGCAAGAGATCCTCTCCTTCATAAATAATTCAGTGAGATAAGCATTTGTAAGACAGGAGAAAAAGACAGCAGTTAGATGCTGTTAGTTGTGTTTCCTCCAGGACAGGAACAAATCCATTCTTCCAGCAGAGTAAACAGGGTTTGTCATACTTGTGCCAGCAAGGTTCAGACGAGCTCTAAAGGCTGTATTCCAACTGCCCCGAGCAGTCAGCTGTATATGTGTACTTTTGGCTTTGCAACTGGGAATTGACTTTATAGCAAAGAAACTCTCCTTGTTGCCTGTCTTCGTCTTCCCACAGCTGGAAAGTGTCAGCTTTCCCAAGAGCAAGAAGCAATAATCTTCAAAACTTTCTTCGGTTTTCAGTGGGCTTTCTGTTACCCTCAGGTTGCTCTCAAGGAGCACTTTCTATTTCACTGTGAATTAATTTCACCAGGGTTTGGAGTACTGAGCAACTCTAAATACAATAAATGAACAGTAAAACAATCCTTAAATTTGCTGCTTATACAGAACGAAGAGCCGATTTTTTCCAAGGACGGTCGGAAGTTTTTCTTTGTCCGAGCCATTCCCCAGGGAGGACGTGGGAAGTTCTACCACATCGCCATGTCATCATCACAGGTAACTCACTCACTGCCACCTGAGGCAGACAGCAAGAAAAAGTAGTATCTGTGCTTGTACCAGCAAGAGTGGGAGGTGCAAACGTAAAAAGGTCTTGTGCATAAAAGAAAAAAAACTCCAATGATGTTTATTGGGCATGAGATAACATGAATTTACAAATTAAACACTTAGAAGAAAAAGGTCAACCAACTGTGTCTTTCCAAACATTATCATTGTTTTGTTTTGTTTTATAATACCACCTCAGTTGTAAATGAATAAGTAAATCGCTGCCCTGCCATAAAAAATTAATTAGAAGCACGTGGGCACGCTGGATTAGAGGAAGGGGCTTGAAGCTGCTCTGTGCTGAATTCATATAATTATCTTCAGTGGAATTATGGTTAAGATGATTCTGACTCCCTATTATTACTATGCCTGCAGATTCACGGAAATAGCAGGTGGGGTGGTGGAAATTGCAGATGCAAGGTTTATTTTTCATGGGCAATGGAGTCAAAGGAACTCTATTCTTCAGAAGAGGAGCTTTGCTCAGATATCTTCTTTTAAGAGTAAAGAAATCTAATGTTATTTTCTTTCTGGCAGCCCAACAGTAGCAGTGACAACTTACAGTCTATTACATCTGGCGACTGGGACGTGACAAAGATACTGGCATATGATGAAAAGAGGCATAAAATGTAAGTAAATGTTGGCCTGACAAATCAGTCGTCCCTTGCTTAGCCCGGGGCTGTGGGGTCAGTCACAACGATGTTGTGTGTACATCTGAAATGTATGAGCATGAGGTGGAGATAAGAAAGCAGGAGAAGCTGTCTCCCTTCTGGCTTAACCTCTCACACTGTTACATATATCTTGTGTTACTTTGATTTTATCTGTACAGTTCAAACATCTCTTTCTGCGAATATTAGATACATTTGTTCAGAGGAGTAATTTCTCCTGCTGCATCTTCTGAATTTAGCCTCTGAAGGAAAGAAGTCTATTTTCATTGACCACCTAGACAGTCAGTTTTAGAAAGAATCCTTTATTGACCTGCAAAAATATCCATGCACTGGGGGGGGGGAAAAAAGAGTACTTAGGTAGAATTTAAAAAACAAACAAACAGAAAAACAAACAAAAAAACCCCAACCCAAACCAAACAAACAAACAAAAAAAATCCACAAAAACCCCACCCTTCTTCACACCTGCCCTTTGTGCTTGTAAAATAACTTCTGTAAATATTCAGGTTTTCAAATACACTTCAGGAAATTACATAATAAAATATTTGCAAGGCTTTCTGGAATCAGATAGCATATAGATTCCTTTCCAGGCAAAGTTTTAGGTGGATGCAAGGTTCTCACCTCTGAGTTACTTCAGGTCACTGAAACTTGAGTAAAAAGTCTCTTGGAATATAATGAACTGTGAGTGATCATTAAAAGCACAATGTTTCTTCAAGCTTTTGAGTGCTCTCCATTGCCAATAACTCAGTACAATAAAAACATAGAGTCATAGAATGGCTTGGGCTGGAAGGGACCTTAAAAATCATTTAGGTCCAACTCCGTACCTACCCTGGGCAGGGACACCATCCACTGGACCAGGTCGCTCAGAGCCCCCATCCAACCTGACCTTGAACACTTCCAGGAGTGGTCTAAGCAGCAAACTGGAGCCAAAGTCTTATTTGCATTTTAACTGGCCAGCCAAGCCGAAAACACCCCGTTCAATTTGTGCAATCAAAATGTGTGCCTAGGCAAGTGCAGCTCGTTGGAAGCAGATCAGCAGGGATGAATATGCTTCCTGATGTGATTCACCCCATGGATGCTGTATTTGTTCCTGTGGTCCATCCTTATTCACATGAAATGGCATCTGGGGGATCAGTTCATCCCCACATGCTGGACTGGGGTTGGCCACCTGCAGCAGCACCTCTGCATTGCCTTCAGAAGCCACTGCACAACAGGGCTTTGGGATAAACATCCAGATAGCAGCTTACCACAGTGTCAGCACAAAACAAGGGCAACGAAGTGTTCCTCTGCTTCATGCTCTGCCGTCTCTTTTTCTAAGACGACATTTCAGTGGGTTTCACACCAAGCCCTTGTTTGCTGTTTAACTCCGGGAAGAATAAAAGGTGATCAGAGAAGTAAAAACAGGTTCTTCCTTTAAACATGTTTTCTTTTTTTTTTTTTTTTTTTTGAGCCACAAATCTTAACATAAAAATGCAGATGTCTCTTGCTTATCCACTTAATCCTTTTTAGTTCACTGACAGGACCAGTTTAGGACCCAAATTTTTCCATGCTTGTTTTAACTGCAGTGCATTCTACGACATCCTTGCTTGAGCCTCTGCAGTGATGTGTCCCTCTCTATGTTTTTCTAATTCAGTTTAAACTTTCCTTGCCTTTACAAGATCAGGAAAATGGTGATGTGAATGAAGGTGTTGTTGCATGAGGTACTTCTAAACACACTTTTAATGATGCAATTGCCTTTCGATTTTTTTCCCCCATAGTTATTTCCACAGCACAGAAGATTTACCCAGAAGGAGACATTTATACAGGTATGTGCTTTACTAACCTCACATGCAGAATTTCCCATTTCTTCAATCTCACAAGAATCATTACATAAGCAATTGCAATAGGAGCAGTTTCTTAAGTTTTTGTCTTTAATGGCATTGCAAGATCTTGCAGTGTGTCACTGGAATAGACTGAACAGCGTAACCATAGTGAACAAAGCTCTTGACATTTGGAAATGTTTTACATATAGCAATTTTCTCATAGTAATGCAAATTTTAAATTGGTCTTAAGATTGACTGTCACAAAACTTTCCACACTTGAAAGAATTCAGAATTACATAAACTAATGGTATAAACTGTTCTTATACTTTCAGATAGTGGTTTTCATGGAAATTTGATAGCAGCTCACCTCTTCACAAAACTGTAAAGAATTAACAGTGTGTTATGTTTACAAACCTTTTGCTGCAGTTCCAGAAGAGTTTAGTATCCTCCCTAAGTGTATGATGAGTAAAAGACTTCTTTATAATAAGCTATTGATAGTGTAACTATTGTGAAGTATTGTGGAAGCAGATTACAAAGGGGAGGAAACCCAAACCTCTCAGCAAACGTTTTGGAATCATTATTCCACTAGTCCTGTTTTTATTCTCAGTCACCCTGCTGCCATCACAACATCTGCAATGAAGGGCAGAGTTGGCTATGGCATTGTTTGATAAAGGACAGTCAGTACAATTTCCTTCTTTCACATGGTATCGTGTCTTTTTCTTTCCTCAGTGGGAAGGAAAACAGAGCAAACAAAGTTACCTGAAGCTGAATCATTTTTCCCTTTTGAGACCTCTGTGCCTGTTCACTGCACTCCCCAGTTTTTTGAAAGTAGCTCAGCTCAGTGTTTATTTTCTTGAAGAAAAGAAAAAATCTTAACCCTTCATTTCTACTGAAATGAGAAGAAAATCTCACTTTAAAAACTGAGTCCTGGCACAGCTGCTCAAGAGCTGCCGGCATGAGACAAAGTGCTTCCCACCTCTCCTTGTCTCGGAATGAATCTCACCCTGGTGCCTCATCAGCCTCACCTCCCCACACAGGCAACAGAGAAAGAGATGCCCAAAATTTCAATGTCCTTGACCTTTCTTTGATTACAGTGATCTTGGCCTCACTTCAGGGAGTTGGTTTCCTGTGCTGGGTAGTTTGTCTCTTGTCCCAGCCCAAAGGCATCAACCTTTGCATATGTTCATTGACAGCTGATATCTGATGAAGATACATTTAGAGCTTTTTTCCTTTTTTGTGTCTGATTTAGTAGATTTAATTAGGATTTAAGTCAGAGACACAATCTGAGCCTAAACAAGAACCCAAGATGTACTAATTTCAGTCTCTGTGGCTCTAAAAAGGTTGCTCAGGCCCATCTCTTGAAATGGTAGCAAAAAACACCCAACTCTTTTACAGTAATACTGGAAAGATCGATTAGTTAATATTCTTGAAATTTCAGAATGCTACAGTGGTGCAAAATTTCTTAGTATTTGCTAATGATCAGTAATCCATTCTTCAACATGGAATAGGCTTTTAGAAGCACTTCTGAGCATATGGACAGGCCACATTACCCTCTGCAGCGACAGATCCCTAAATACAATCTCTCCTTTCTACTTGGATGCTATAAGAGCTACTATTTAAACTGTAAAAAGCATTTAGCCTCTGAGGCAGAAGCAAGCAAATCAGACCAGTGAGGCAACCAGTAAGAAACTTTAAAAAAACAATTCCAGCTCTTTATTGTCTTTTATAAGTGTAGAAACACTGCTCCTTTTTTTCATGCCTTCATCCACCAAATTATGACTTCCTCTTGTGCAACTGCAACCAGCATTTTCTTTTAAAAACTATACCTTCCCTCAAAACCACCTGACCTTGCAAAATGACATCAGTATCCATTTATATATTCTTCATTCAGGCAGGAGAAAAAAAAAAAAAAAAAGCCATTACTGCTATTTAAACTCAACCAAATGGAAATGCTTTGTCTCTTACTAATGTTGGACCCATTATATTCATATTCTTGTTCCACAGTAAGGTTCAAGTAATGTTGCTTTCAGACAACGTTTGCTCAGTGACCTTCATGGACTTGTATTAACTTTTTCAGCGCAAGCACAAATGGAAACTTCAACAGGCAGTGCCTGTCCTGTGATCTGATTGAAAACTGCACTTATTTCAGTGCATCCTTCAGCCGCAATCTGGAATACTTCCTCCTGACATGTGAAGGTATGTCGGCTTCTGTTATTGCAGTTGTTGTGCCCAAAGGGTAGGATTTAGAGCCAGCACTGATATCTTTAGACATCCTGTGTACCTGTGGGCAACTTTGAAAGACTGGACATAAATATCTGGGTCACATTGCTTTTAAAGCTTTACTCTTAATGTTTTTCTTTCTTTTGTGTATTTTCATTTGTAACTACAAAGCAGGTGTTTGCAACCCTTTTCTGTGCATATATGACTACTGAAGATAGAGGTACATTCCTCTAGACACTCCAAGCATCCTTAAGTTAAAGTAATAGCAAAACCTGGAGGACATAAAACATCAGACAGTTTATGAGAGAGAAGCCAGCGAGGTGGGATTGACTGTGGGTGACTGGGACTGAGTTCCAAACACATCAACCAATACTGTGGAAAAACAGGGAAACTCAAAGTAAGTTACAATGAGAAGACAGTTTGCTGTTTAAAGAAATGTGCCTAGTTGGCAATGTAAGTACAGAATATCTAGTGCTTCCCTGCTCATTCATCATGAATTTACTTTAACTTGGCACAATCTACAGCTCCAACAGATATTTCCTGTGTTGAAATTCCTGAGAATATCCAACAGGCTAGGGATAGAAGACATTTCAGGAGATGAGACATAAAAGTCAGTTTTCTCCAGCTCTGTTGGGACTAAATGCAGAGCTCCATAGCATTTAATCCTATGTAATTTAATTCTGCTTAATTATCCTAAATTGCACACACAATGCACACACCCCAGTCATCTGCGGCTGTGACTGAAGCTTCTCAGATGGCTGTGTGTCCTCTGAAACAGGGCTTGAAAAGCAGGGAGCCAACAAGAAATGCCTTATTTTCAACAGCTCAGGAGAGAAGAGAGTAGGCTTAGGTGGGATATTAGGAAGGAATTCTTACTGCGAGGGTGGTGAGGCGCTGGAACAGTGAGAAGTTGTGGATACCTCATCCAAGGCCAGGTTGGATGGGGCTCTGAGCAGTCTGATCTAGTGGACTGCCCCTCCTCTGGATGGCAAGTATCCATTGCTGCCGGTAACTGTGGTGAACACCAAGGATAAAACAGGAATATCTGAGATGGCAAAATGGGAAATAACTGAGATAAAGTGGAGAAGTAGAATGATTAAGATAGCATCAACCAAAATGTCAGGATCTGGAGAATTGTAAAAACATGTTCTTCCCCTAAGACAGAAAACAAGAGTCCATGCTGGGGGCATTTAGAGGCATTAAAAAAAAATATCTGACAACACAGTACAGAAAAATAGCATTAGAAGTTCAATGCAGTAATTAACTTAATGGGCTACCCGTAAATCTGAATCTACAGTTATGGCAGACATACCCAGAGAAGTGTCATTGGTCAATAAACATTCAATTCTGTAGTAAGTATTATTATATTTATGAAGTTTGTCCCTTTAAAAGAAAAGCCTTGCAGATTTGTCCTAATGTTTCCATTTCAAGAACAGCTGCCAGCAGCTACCAGAGACTGTGTCCATTTCCTTTGCACCAAGATAATTGTTTTACTGTAATTAGAAGCATTTGTGCATAACAAGATTAAGGTTTCTGAAGGATCTTATCAACAGTTATGAGGTGATATGTTTTTTATTACATTATATCTCATTCACAAAAACCTGCAACGATACCTGAAGAGACTGATGAGTTTTATTAGTGTGTTCATTAATCCAGTACACGAGATAATGATTTTGCATAATAAACTGTGGGCTAGATTCTCATCTGCTGTAAACAATACCTCAATTATAAGGTCACTACGGTTAGACCTGTTTACATCTGCTGAATATATCTTTGAATTTTCATTATTCAGGACTAAATTCTCAAACTGTAATGTCTTTGTAGCACAAATACAGAACAGCTTGAGCTATGGAGCTAATGTCAGTGTCTCCATTCAGATACCTTTAAAAAATACGTATACTTGGGAAAACACAGAAAGCTTGGTATGATTTCTATTTTCAGTGATTTTATAAAAATATCAGTGCATTGCATTTGGTGGAGTTATTCTTTATTTACATAACTGAGTGAGAGCTCTTTCAATCTTCTTTGCTTTCAGGCAGTTTACAGGAACAGCATTTCATTTTAGCACTTCTCGTGTAGGACCCATCTAACTTCAGATATCTGCTATGGGTACATTTAGAGCAGAGGTAGCTCCCTTTGGTTTCTGCTACAGCAGATGTGAGTCAGGTCAGTGGAAACATCTGTTCTGGATGAAGTGCAAACTTCTGGATAAAAATATTATCCCATCAGACTTCAGTCATGTAAATAGGTGTTATGGTTTGATGGAGAATCACCAGGATCCACTAATAGGAGAATGCCTTTTCCACAGCTCCCAGACTGCTTGGCCAGAGCTTTTGCCTCACTTTCTCAGAGTATTATATCACTATTCATTAGTCATACTCTGGTAACTTTTCTATTAGCAGGAAATTCTATTTATTCATATACACCTATAACACATAGGTGGAAAAGCTTCTTGAATGAGAATGTATCAAGGAGTCCTGCTTACCAAGCAGGCAGAAAAGCAGCAGCCCACCAGGACAGCGAAGTGCTTGTTTTACAATGCCTGCTACCCAGGGGTTTCTGCCAGGAGTTCTCATCTCTGCTTCCCAGAAAAAGCCACAGGTGGAGTCGATGCTGTTGACGAGACAGTGGCAGACAGTTCCTGTTGCTGTTTCGTTCTTTCCTCTCCATCTACATTGCATAAAAGCAGCCAGAACTCAGGTCTTTCTGTGTACTCTGTGACTGCCTACAGAAATGTGTGTTTGTAGCTCACTCCTGTAGGGCTTTATGTCACGCTCGTATGTATCTTTAAAGGGGAGTAAACTATTTTACTGTGACTTGGCCTGTAATAGTTTAAAAAACTGTATTTTCTCAGCTCTCTACAGGACAAATGCATGGGCAAATATTTATGGCTTAAAAACAATCTCTCTACTGGCAGAGACTGACCCCCACTATCCCTTGCTTTGTGACCTTCCATTGCAAATCTCAGTGAGTTTAGAGACACAGACATGACTGTGGCTCAGGTGAACTTCTCTAGAATGCATGGCAGGGTTTGTAAGATTTGATTGAGCAATAGGTGCTTATAAAATACTCAGTGATACTTAAATGAGAGGCAGGGGAAAGGGAAAATATCTACCTTTAAAAAAACCAAATAAATAAACAAACAAACAAACAAAAAAAGAACACTAAAACCCAAGAAGGGTCTGACATTGCTCATTTTAGCCCAAAGGTCAAGAGCTGGAAGTTTTCTATTCACTCTTGTGGTACTTTAAAGGCAAAATATAATTACCTTAAAAGATTTTTGCTGTCCTGCAGACTATGTTTAACAGCATTGCTGCCTGGCACAGGATGGAATGAGAAGAGTGTACTATAATAAAAGGTAACCTCTCTTGAAAGAGGACAGTGTAATGCTTACTGTCAGGAGGCAACATTTATTGCAATTGGTCAGTCCCAGAAGGCTAGTTACCTTATTTTTCATCTAATTTTATATGCTCATGATTGAATTACTGTGGCAGGATATAAGGAAACATGATGCTTTACAGACTGTTTTTAGATTATCTCCTCTAGACGCTGTTGAAAAAGCAATATCTGCTGGACCAAGGTCACTCCTACTGTCACTTTCATCATAAAATACAGGTTTACACTTCTGCCTCCTCTCATAAACCAACCCAGGCACCTCCACTGATTCCTTCTAGAGATAAACAGAAATAGGATCTGAAGTAGTTTGTTACTTTACACATAAATTTAATTGGGGATTGGTTTTTCTCATCTGGAATGGGATGTAAAATTCAATTGCATAGAGAAAAGGATAACAAATTACAAGTGTGGGCTGTGGAAAGCAGTTTATTCCCGTTTCTTTAGTGGGACTCAGACACGTCGGGTGCAAGGCTGAATTACACGAGCCAGTAAAGCAGTACAGCCCATTTTTAGCTGATGGCTCCTTCTCCTCTGAAGGATGGGGCCTTGTCAATAACTACCATTGCAGTCAGCTGTGGAATGTTTTAGTATTTCCATTTTGCACAGGTGCACTTTGTCTTCAGTGATTCCTTTCCTCACTCCCCAGCGCAGCACAATTAAAACCTGAGTCCTAACGAGGTTGTCCACAGCCAAAGAAAGGATGTGCCACCATTTCTGTTGCGGGATAACTGGTACTCTGACATTCCATGTAGCAGCTTTGGCTGCAGTGTCTTCGCTCGCATAAAAGATCTGTGAAATCAGGAAGAATTTCGCTTGGACACACAGAACTGACAAAGTGGAACCTGGAGTTCAAGTCCTCTGACATTACTGCAATTAAGGCCATTTAATACACAATGAAAATGATGGGGGGAGGAGGGGTGTTGTTCATGGAATGGCTACCAGGCTGCTAATTAAAGTTCTCCATAATCGTGTGTTATCAGGAAAGGATTAATCATTTTTAGGGATGTCACAAAGAAAATTGGTGGTTACATAGAGAGGACAGGACTGTAACAAGGGCTAAGAGAAAACTATTGTCTTGTGCTTGGCATTGTTGCTGGTGATAGAGAAGTGCCTTTGCCACTGCGCTGTGTATTATCCTTCATTCAGTGACCAATTTGGGAAAAAACTGCTTTCACTTTGAGAAGAAACAAGAGTGTAACTGAACAGGGAACGCTTCCATGTTCTACAGATCTCAAATCCTTCTTATTTTTCCAGAAACAGTAAGATTGTTTTGTTTCAAAATACCATAAAGTCACTATTGTTTATCCTGTCTCTTTGAAGATAATCTCTGCTGGAACCTGTGTTTGTAGCTGACTGGTATCCTTTACTGTCAGTATTGTGCTGGTCAAATGACTTTAAAGCTGTCTCTCTCTTTGGAGAAAAGACAATAGGCTCTTCTAACACAAATGTTAAAATATTATCATGTGATTTGGATGTCCTCTCTGGCACTGTGATTCTTGGTAGCTTAGCCTAGATGCTGCAGATCAGTAATGACAGGTAACAGGAATGAAGTAATTTTCCCCTTTCCTAGCAGGTAACTCTGCAGCTGTAGAGCAAAATTATGTGTTGTAATTGAGCTGTGCATGATCAAAAACCTAAAGAACCAACAGGAAAGGGATTTATCTGAGTACACGTCTGCTTTTCCCCAGAACAGCAACGAACAGCAACTCTGTAACTGCATTCCTGGCTCTGGATGCCTATAGGCCTGGGAAATCTTTAAAAATAGGATTTATAGGTCTTATGTCTGGCCAGATAAAATCGTGTTTCAGTTCCATTCACAGATAACAAGCGGTGCAAAAGCACTGAATAGAAAAACATAGCAATTTAAGGCTCTCCTTTGAGAGTGATTCATACTAATGAAGAAGCAATGCATCCCAATTAGTTATAATCTGAGTCAAGTTCCTCGTGCCATTGTACATGTAACTCATTCTGTCTGTGGTTTTATGAGTTTTAAAGACAAGTGCTGCAATTTATTCTTTAAAGAGGCAGCATGTAGCTATAAACTTCTCAGCTCCTTGAACTGTTTCTTGAGAATTTAATTATCTTCTTTCCTCTTTCTTGGTGGAAATACGACCTGGACACGGGAACACTTAGGAGTATTACTTGCTGCTCTCACTTAATAGGCTTCTACTGAGCATTAAAAAATCCTTTTGTTATTCTACATTTGTTTTCCAGATTTTTGTTGGAGTCAGCAAAGACTTTCACTACCAAGTTTCATCAAATGTTCTGGCTCTGCTTTGTGGCAGGTTGTCCCGACTTCGCTTTTAAATACATTTTAATGCCATATAACCTAGAGCAAGGTTCAGCCTTCCTGTGTGGAGAGGTCTAAAACCACATTTTGGAATCCTTTTAGGTATCTAGGTTGTTCTTCCCACTGATGTGGGCACAAGCAGAAGCTCCTGCCCACACAGATGATACAAGCCAGAAATGTACGGTACTTCTGGAGTTTACCATATACAGACAAATTTCTGGTGTGGGTGAGTCTGTTACAAAAGGAATTGAGTGAAATCATTGGATAAAGACAAGGGCTGTTTTAGGAGAAAGCATCAGCTCAGCATTTATGCTTGTTGGGACGAGGATCCAGACACAGGCTCATGTCCTTGACCAGTGCCTCCCAGTTCATGATTGCTCACTAGCCCCCCTCCCGATTTCTTTTAATAATATCGGAAGGGCTTTTTACTAAAAACCACTGGCCAACACTTCTCTGTGAAAGAACTTTTAAAGGAGGCTGAAGGTGGTCAGAAAAGTGGGAAAACTGGGTCATTAACGTGCTGCATAACCCAGTGCTGCACAGCATGAGGTAAGCTCAGCCAGCAGCCGGGTGGGTGGGAACATCCTTTGAAGCACCAGCATTCAGCACCAGTGGCATAGCTCAACTCAAGATTGAAACCCCGGGATTATTTTTATTTTTCTTTTAAATGTGAGCAAACATAAAATTCTGGGCATTGTTTCTATTATTGTGGCTATACTTAGATGCCATTACGGCATAAGGACGTTGCCCTTTTTGAGGAGATACATATTTCGGACAATCTCCTAGTATTTTACTCTCTCATGGGATTACCAGCTGATTTGAACAGGCTTGAATGAATTCCAAAGAAAAGCTAAATTAAAACCAATAAATCACATGGATTTGTTTAAGAATTTCACTAGCAAAGTAACATTTCACTTTGCCCATCTTCTTATGGATTCAGTCTGTTTGATCCGCACTTTTTGTAATGCTGAGTTTGGGGAACATTTTTCCCCTGAAAAATCAGCTAAAGTTCTAGAAGTATGAGTTTTAATCAATAAATATCTTCACAAAAATGTACAAGTTTTAGCATATCTATCTTGGGAAAATTTTTTCTGTCACATTCATCAATAAAACAGGGGCTGCTACTGCTAAGGACTTACTTTATGAATAAAAGTGTCTGCCTGGGAAGAAATGTCATGAAGATCACGACATTTGTCTTTCACCCTGAGCAAATCAAATCACATTTTTCCTCAGATTCTCCATCAAAATGAGAGAAACATGTCAAACAGACATTTCTGGCGGTAATTTGTACATCTATTACTCTTTGAACAGCGAGAGCTTAATATTATTTAGTATCTCAGGGTAATCCTATATTGCTATTTATGAGGATACAGGAAGAGGGAATAGAAGTGTTATGGGCAAAATAAATACTAAATGTTTAATTTGAATTATGGAAAGATATGATAAGCCCTTTGCAGCCTTTCCCCAGGTGATCATTTTCATGCTTTTACCAAGTGGGGAGCAGAGGTACAGCGAGAATTAGTGGTTTGCCTATGGACACATCTTGAGTCAAGTTATTATGACCCCCATTTCCTTCCTCATATTGCAAGGCAGTACTCCAAGGAAAAGCAGCACAGGTTCCTGGAACAGATCAGAAATGTGTCTCCTTCTGTAGCCTGTCTCCATCAGTGCACGGTGGATAATTACCCTCTTCAGGATTTTTGCAATAATGTTCCCATCAGGGACATCTCCTGCAATAAGAGGTTAGTTCATGCCTTCAGGCAGGAGAATAATGAACCTCTTACTACATCTTTCTCGGTTCCTTCATTTAGTCAGACCTTTTAACCTATGTCATTTGGGCCAGACCTACCATGCCAGGAAAGCAACGGAAAATCTGGAGATGAGGATTATTTTTTTTTTTTTTTTTACTAACTATGGACAAGCATCTGTCAGGAGCTGTAAATCGATGATTCACAAAGCACAAGTGCATAAAGCAACATTTTACACCTAACTGCATTACCCATGTATTGACTTACATATGATCTAGAAATGTTGCAGCAGTCTGATCAATAACATTCCTGGAACCAGATTGTACTTGGCAGTTGTTATCCTCAGGTAAACATCAGTGCAAGCTATAATGAAAGTACACAGTTTAGCTCTTCCTTGGATATATTGGGCTATTTAGGAACTATAAAACAGCTCAATATTTAGGCAAATATATCTGCAAAAATAGGTGGATTGCTTTCTTTTTTTCCCTTTCTGATACAAAATAATCATGTTTTTTATACAGCATTGTTGGATTCTCTAAATCCTGAGTTGGATGTGGACACCTATGATACATATACTTACGAACAGGTGGTTCTTATAACAGTTGTTTTAATTTGTTGATCCACATCTACACATGCAGACTCCCAAGACCCTTTTGGTAACAGTGGTCTGAGAAGTCCTAACCAGCTGCCAAATGCTAGTTAGGACACATGGGTTTGATTTTTTTTCGCTCTCACAAGCTCCTTTAGAGAACTGAATCAGGTCTTGTAATTCCAACTTCCTTGAGGTATTGTGAAAATAAAGTCCATTTCTGACTGCAATGCTCAGGTGTGCAGTGACAATAAGGGGCGTAGAGGCTCCTGGATGGATAAACTCCCAGAGTGGTCTTGAAAGGTTCAGTGAATCTTCAGTCTGTTCACTGCAGAGAAACCTTCCAAGCAGAAACCCAGCTATTGGTATGCAGGAGGTCACTGCTGTAACGAAACCAGCATGTCAAGTGATGAAATCATACAGGAGTGAAGAGTTAACAAGGCATGGCTGCAGACGTTTGCTGTTAGCTCAGAGCTCCGTGCGAGGCCTTGTCTCAATAGCAACTCGATAACGAGTCTGCAATTACACCGCAGGCCTTAATAAGTGTGGGGCCAGTCCTCCCAGGTGCTGATGCTCTTAGCTCCCAGCGACTGCAGCAGGAGGCACTCACAGCAGCCCCTTAGCATATTGAGGGATGGGGCTACAGCAGGACCAGCTTCCCATGCCCCTGGAGCATCACTCGTAGCCTTTGGAGACAGGCAACGATCTCTTGGATGAGGGATTGGATTTTGAGTTATCACAGCAGTAAAGCAGCTATGGAAAGTATAATAACCCATTTTGACTTAAAGCACATCATTATGTGTTATATGTTTTCCCAGCACTGCGAGTGTGCCCTGCTCTCAGGGAGACCCCGTGCAGCTGCAGGGGGGAATATCTTCCTATGGCTTTTGGCGTGGAGGGTCCTTAGATGTGGATGCAATTTGCTCCTTCCGGGTGATATGGAAGCACTGACCTTCTAAGAAGGATTTGAACAGGGAAAAAAAGGCACTTGCTTGTCAAACACTGCTGGGATGGTGTTTCTTTAGGACTGTTCTCTGTCCATAACACCCAAGTTAAAATGGTAAAAAATCTTTTTCTTGCTTTTGGGAGATGAAGAAGCTGAAGTTCCTACGTAACCTTTGCAGGTGACTACTTCATGGGACTTGGGGCATCTCTGGCAGATGTCCAGGGAAGGCTTGTGCTTGTGCATGTAAATATCTCACTCCAGGGCCTGAAACAAACATTACATGAACAGGAAGGAAATAAATACTTTGAATCCCTACTTAGTTAGGTAGAAAGCCTGCTGTCTGGCAAGATTTCTGAAGCCTGTGTGTTAAGTGTCAACTTACAACGTCATAAACCTGCCCATCAAGGTAAGGGCAAAGCATTTTAGAGAGTCTCCAAATACTTCCTACTGAAATTCAAGGAAATGTTTTTTAAGTGCAGCTGGTCTTGCTAAGAGGGCCAGAGCTTGGCAGCTCAGGTGACCTTTGGTGAGGATCAAGATAAATTATGTTGTTGAGGTCTGAAGAGAGCTAATTAGATGCTGAAATAAGTATTAACATGGAAAATGAGTTGTATTAACATGGAAAATGAGTTTTATTAACCAATAGCCTATGGATAGAGAAGTGCAATAGGCACACCTTGGTTTAAATTAATGTGAAATGCTGATTCCTGGATTTTACTACTGGGATATGCCCCAGGTCCATATAGTCATGTGAGTAGCTCTGAAGAGTTCAGCTGAGGTTAAGAGACAACTTTAAATGCTTTCTTTACTGCAGGAACCATAACAATAACTCCCAGATGTTGACTGGGAGGAGGAGATTCAGGGGAAGGTTGTTTCTACCTGCTGTCCTGACAGACTGTGCCTCTCTGTGCCCCACCTCACCTTGCTGTGATATGTAACAACCCCCTATAAAGTGCCTCATAGTATTTTTCATCAGTACATCCTGGAGGAGCACAGCACTGTCTGTCCACAAGGACTGGAAGTCAAAGTCAGTGCTGCCACTGAAAGAGGCAGTTCCATCCTCTGTCCACCTTGGGTGCCTTTTCACCAGTCTGCTGCCTGTGCCACCAGTGGGCTCACTCCAAGCTGGGCCCAGGAACCGAGCTGAATGAAAACTAAGTATAATATTATTTCTTTCTGCTGAGATCAGTTCTAGGAGCTGTTCTGCTGCTCTTCTGGATGACTGTACAAACATTTCTGATCTCACAAGGGACATGCTGAGGTGGGACCAAGTGGCTGAGGTGGGGATGGGACTGGACAACTCAATGTTTTAGGGAACCTGAGTGAGGATTTCATCATCATGGAAACACAGAATATCCTGAGTTGGAAGGGACGCACGAGGATTATTGAAGTCAACTCTTGTCCCTGCACAGGACAACCACAAGAATCATTTGGAAGTATTTTATGGGCCCCCACATATCTGCAGCTTATTACTGCTGCATGCCAGAGTAGAGTGGTATCTATAGTCAATATTATTCAAAAATAAAACAATTTCATTTGTTGGCTCAGATTTTAGTGTTATTTTAAATCCCAGCAAGTGTCTTAATAGACTAAAACAAATTTTTGCTACTTATTTCTTGATGTGCAGCTCATGGGGGTTCAGGTTTTCTGAACTATCTGACCTGTCCTGGTCCTGCTTCTGGGGTCTGCAGCAAGGGGCAGAAAGCCAGTGTTTGACAGCATGTGCTGTGGGTGTCTGAACGTGGTGTTACCTGTCTGGGTAGAGCAGGACAGGCTATCCCAAAGAGGTGCTGTCCTTGTGGAGCCACACAATCCAGGCATCCCAGCCAAAACACCCGTCTAACAAAATCCAGGATGCAGAAGAAACACGGAGGCAATGTTGAAGTGCAGCTAAATGTCCTTGCAATGTGATCAGGGCCTCCAGGAGCCAGGCGTGACCCAGCCATGTGCCTGCAGGTTCCCACCCAGCTGGATGCTAAATGAGCACAGCGGCGTGCTGGTGCCTGGAGGGCACTCCCCGTGGTTGCTCACATATTAGGTCACTGGGTGACTGTTATCTGTTGTGACCAGAGTGGTTTCCCATACAAGGCTGATTACCACAGCGCTTGGGGTTTTGTATACCCAGTAGCGGGAGGCTGTAATTAGTGCTTCCAGGCAAACTGTGACCTTTTGGAACTTTTCCTGAGGCTCATGGAGCCTAAATTAGTTTCTGCTGTTTGAAAGCATGCACAGACTTAATCTCTGGGCCCTATTTATATTATAATTACTATATAATTCACATTTGCATTCACTTGACTCCCTTTCTTACTTAACAGTGGAGGTTGGCTCTTGCTTCTCAAGGCCTTTGTGAGGAGTTCATGGGTCACAAATCCCGTGGGGGGTGCTCATTCTCACTCCCTCACATGCCCCTATGGCTTCAGAACAGCAGGCTGGTATGAAAAACAAACAGAAGGTACCACAAAAACTTTGTCTCCAGGAAAAGAGAGGATGGTACTGTTGGTTTAGAAGTTGGACAAGAACCTCTTTTTTATCTCTGGTTAGCAACATAGTTATTAGATTAGTCTGAGATTATTTAAAATGGCGGCTTTTGTGGATGTTCCAATACATTTTGTCTTCCTTGAAGTAGACTGTTAATTCATTTATGTTATAAAATACTTCGTTGTATTTTACATCTCTCAGTTGGTGTAAACTGCCTGTAAATACTCAGTGACATAGCATAAATAGGAAAAAAATAATATGCATGAATATTTAATAATAAAATTAAATAGAAAATGCTTTCAATTTTCAGAGCATGAAAAAAAGACTGTGGAATAAAACTCCTGTCCCCATCAAAATTGCCTCATTCTGCAAAGCACTACATGTTCATTGCTTTCACATGTTCTGATCCCGTTTTCATTTTGATTCTTGCTTGTAAATATGAGCTGTTTGGCGTTGCCCAGAGGAAGGTGATCTGTCATGTGCCTCCAGCCAGGGCTCTTTGTCACTTGGTCATTCCGCACATATAAAATTTTATCTGAGCTCCGCTCGTAGGAGATAAATGACCATGACAACAGGCTTCCTCCAATGCTCCAGATAATGAAGCTTCACAAATCAGGCAGTGGCCTCCTGCACGCCGGGACCAGGGTCCATGTGCGTTATTTCCAGCCACATGAGCGACCTTGGTTGAACTCATTATTCTGCAGCGGGTAGTACAGATGTTACCATCCCGCAAGATTTAAAGCTTCCTCTGAGGAAAACTGCTTCTTTCACCTTGTTTGCTAGCAGCACCAGCTGTAAGGTTTTATTGCTGGCTTTTGTTTTCTCTTTGCGTGATACTTGTTAAGTCTTTTATTAATGAAGTCAGGATATATTAAAACCTGAGAGCTCGTGGGAGGAAAACGGCTTAATAACCAGACAACGGGAAGCAGTGTTATTTATGGGTTTATTTTTTTTTTTAAAAGTTAGTATCCACCACCAGTTATTACTTAATTATCCAGGAAATCATTATTTTTTTGCAAGAGAACTTTACTTATAGGAAAGAATAAATTCAGATTATCTAAATGAATTTACACCAGGTTTTTAATAGAATAAACACAAAATATGCAATGGGGTTTTATTCTCTCTGTTAATGAGATGTAAATGGCACTGAGAAGAGAATATTTTCTTTCATGCTGCAATTACAAGGAAATATCCTTTTCCCTTGGATTTCGTAGAATTGTGGAATGGTTTGGGTTGGAAGGGACCTTAAAGAACATCTCATTCCAACTTCCCCTGCCATGGGCAGGGACACCTTCCACTAGATCAGCTTCCTCAAAGCCCCATCCAACCTGGCCTTGAACACTCCCAGGGATGGGACATCCACAGCTTCTCTGGGCAACCTCTTCCAGTCTCTCACCATTGTATTGTGATACTTTTCAAACATGAAATCACAAAATCATAGGAGACTTCAAGTTCAAAGGAACCTTAGGAGTTCTCCAGTGCAACCTCCGGCTCCAAGCTCTGTCAGAGAGGATCAGATTAGGTTGCTCAGGGCTTTGTCCAGTCTTGCCTTCAAAGCCTCCAAAAATGTAGAATGCACATCTCAGGGTATCCTGAGCTATCCAGTGACTTTCTAAGGTAGTCAGAGAATATAGAAAATGCCAGACACGTTCCTCCACATAGGATATTTCCTTTAGGATTAGTATATACTAATCCAATAAGAAACTTACACTTTAAAAATAGGGACAAATGTTAACTTTTGCTTTCATCCCTTTCCAGAGTTTGCAGAAAGCCTGGATTAAAAGTGAATTGAAAGAGGTTAAATTGAGGGATTCAATTAGAAATATCAGGAAATAGAATAGAAACCAGAAAAAAGAGAGGGAATTGAGTATGGAGAATCTTCTGTTCAGATTCCATAGATTGAACCAGCATATTAGAAAAATATACCTTAGGCTTTTTGGAAGTTCCCCCGTGTGAACTGGAGTTGTTCCCTCTTGCCTCTGGTACTTGCAACTCTAGGCACACAGTCACGGTGCACTGTCAGGTTCCAGAACCCTGCAAGCAAATTCTCCTTTTTACAGCTGATCTTATCACTACAATGGATGAATGTACCTGCAACATGCCTTAAAGGTTGTAAGTTTTCAGCGTTCCTCCTTTGGTTCCATCCGCATGCATTATTGCATTATGGCTTTTGGAAACCTCAGCCAAAGCCTCATGAAAGGCAGGAAATGCTCAGCCAGTGTGACACCTCATTGGATGATATTAATTAAGAAGGAGAGGAGGGAGTTCAGTGGAAGGATTGTGAGCAAAGGTTAAGTAGCAGCGAAATGAAAGCAGGAAGTAGATTATGATGAAGAGAAGTAGAAAGCTAATTGGAGATCAGCAGCAGGGTTCATTAGGAGCTGGTCTTGGGAATGACCTTACTTAAATTGTTCCCTGGCAGCCTGAGAACCTAAAGCTGGATGAAGCTAATGGAATTTGTTAAGACCACAAAGCTGATAAGCATCATCGGAAGGCAGAGATAAATACTGGAGAAGCTGACTGTCTTGCAGGGCTGAAGTGGGAGAAATTAATAGTACGAAGAGGAAAATCAAGCACATGGTGACTCGGGCAAGAATTTTTCTTGTATGTTTGAAGCTCGGGAGTTACAAATGCCGCAGAAGAGCAGATGGGTGCCTGGACACACAGTGCTGATCACTGGATGTCTGCAAACTGGCTGCCTGCTGTGGTCATGGAAAAGGGGAATGCTCTTTTAGGATGGATCAGTCAAAGAATTTTCCGTAGAACTGGGTGATTAGCAGTTTTGCTGTAAGGACCAGTATAAGGACCACTGAAGACATCCTCAGCAGCAAGGGTAAAGTCCTGGTCATTTCTGTTCGGGAAGGAGGAACTGAATGTAAAACTGTCTTTCATTAGAAAATAAGATGAAAAGAAACTTTGTCTTGCAAAAGGGAGTTAAAATAATCTATTTTATCTGACTGGATGAGAGCTTTGGGGATACATGACTGCTCTGATTATAATGAAAATACTCATGCTTACCAGAAAACAGATTGTTGGAACAAACCCAAAAAGGTGTAAATTGGAGTGACAGCCAGTGCAGCTTCAAGTTGGAAGTCAGTTCCTACCAGAAGAGCGAGACACCAGTAGGAATTCTATCAGCAAAACCAATTATATTTAGAGGGTGTTTGCCAATATTTTTGTAATGCACAATTTCCTGATGAAAGGAAGGGAGGGTCTGCTCGTACCCGAAGGCCCTGTGTCCTTCAGCGACCACAGAACAGGCAGTGGGATGAGCTGGTTACTGCCATCCCAGCTTCCTGCACTGTTTGTAGGCACCTCTCAAAATCCCATGGAACGAACTGAGGACTTGACCACGATTATTCTTTCGAGCAACCTTTTGAAGAACTCATTGGACTGTTTTGTCCAGTGGAATTACGACCAAATCTCGTGTTCGTTTGCCCTCTAGTCACTGCTAACTGATGCTGCCTCAGAGCCACCAGATTTATTTCTGCTCTACATAAAGTAAGCATGAAATTTATTACCAGTATCAGGCAGGGCAGAGACAAGCAGTACCATCAGAGTGGTTTGTTTGATACTACGTGTTGCCTGAGAACAAGCCAGGATTGATTATTTTACAAGACAAGTTACATTTGAGGAAGTAAAGATTAGATTAAAAAATTACATGCCTTGGGGAGGGTGAATAGCAGCACAAATCTGTTTGATGTTTATGTCAACAGGGTTGCCAAAGCAAACAGCACGAACATCTGTCCATGGCATCGACCGTAAAATACTGTAAATGGGAAAAATATTTTAATTGTAAGCAGTGGTTCACAGAACTCCCCATGTCTTTATTTATTAGGCTGATAATATCACCCCAACATATGAACTTTATGCAGCACGTATAAATAATTCATGGATTAGCAAATAAAGAGATCTGGAATCTGTACACAGAGATGGCTGTTGCCAATTATCTCACTTGTGCAGAGCCAGACCCTTTCAGCTCCCATCGCTTGCAGCTGCTCTTTTAAATCATTCATCAGTGCTTAAGAGATATGCTGGTGGCGCTGGCAGAGAGCATTTGAATTTTCATTGTTTACACACTGTGAATTTAGCTTCTGCTCCGAAATTAACTGCAACATTGAAGCCTTTGAGAATGCAGATGAGAAGAATAAGACAATTCCTCTTTTTATCCTTTTTAAACACTTCTGTAACTTTGATTTCCTTTTCTGCAACTTTACTTCATATTCTTTTTATGATCACTACTTTAATTTTAAAGTTATAGTAGCTGATACAGTTCCTTGTGCTCTTTAGATCATGAAAACATCAGGAATATTATGGAATACAAAAAGTATTGGAAAATAAATGTCTGGGAAATATTTTCTTTGAGGTTGTATAATGATTTTCCATTTCTATTCTGGAAATTTATATCTTACTAGCTAAATATCTAGAGTTGCTTCTCTCTGATAGTGTTTAAGCAGAACCCTCTTGGAAGTAATAGTGAAAGCTGCTTAAAAATTGATGGCAAACCATGGCCAATGCTTTTTCTTGTCAAATTATTGAGCCACCGAGTTTCTCTGCCCTTTAGATCACAACGGGTAGTATTTCCTCAGTGATAAATTTGCCTCTTGTCATTGTAGTGATATGGCTCAATTTACTTCATGCATGGATAATGACAGTAATGGTTTTAAAGTCAAAGGCCTTATGATAAAACCAGACTTTCAGCTGTATTAATTTAAAATCTCATTCCTGTAATCAGAGTTTTATGCAACGTTATTAACCATGCATCTATTCAGGGTGTATAGAGTGTGTCTGCACACAGAAGTTCTGTCAAGAGTTTTGGTCCTTTCCCCTAAGTTCTAACTAAAGCATCAGCATTAAAACTTCTGTCAGGTTGCTGGATTTGGCTGGTGCAATGCTGGAGAGAGGAAAGGGGCGTGGAGCCTGCAAGCCAGGTGAAGCAGTTCCAGCTGATGGCATTCCACTGCACCCTATCCCACTCCTGACAGAGGGATGCAGAGAGGGATAACCAGGTTACAAAGCCTGTATGGTGCCACCCAGCATCCTAAAAACTTGGGAGGAGGTGGCAGGGAGCAGCAGTGCCAGGTCCCACACCTTGGGGAGCATCATAACCCTACTTGTACTCTCCCCTCTGCAGCCACGGCGGGGACAAGAAATCACCTTCACCGTGTCATGCAGAAAGTGGCCTGCCCATGATTTTGGGAACAATCACCCAGGTTATGGGGTATGTGGTGGGTCTCTTTCACCATTGCAAATAAGGGCAAAGCAGCTCAGTATCTGCTTTACTTTCTGAGAGTGGAGCACTCTGTGTTTTATCCTTCAAGGAGCACAAGCAAGTGCTTGACTCCAGCCTGCTCCTGATGCTCACGTGCTCTCCCGAGCAAGAAGCAGAGCACTCACAGAGTTTCCAGGAGGGGTGGGCAGGCACGGGCGCTCATCAGTGCTGGTCACAGAACAGAAGCAGCAGAATGTGCCGGGGCTCAGGAGTCCCCATCAAGCCTGTTTGGATGGGCTCTGGAGGAAGGAGACATGGAGCAGAGGATGTCCTCGCTCTGCTTCTGTCAGCTCCCAGAAGTTCATCGAACAAATTAGGTTTCCCTCTCAGATCCACACATGACAGTGGATGGCATTTACCAGATGGCATGTGTAATGAGACTGTCACACCGTTGTAGGTTTAGAAATAAAGCAGGGCAGGCAGTTAATGAATATACGCTGCTAATTTCAAGAATTTCTTTCTGTCCCTGTCAGGCATTAGACGCTCAACCTGTGAGTGTTGAAAGACTTTTGATGTGTGTGTATTAAAAGACACAGTCTAGCTTGTAACCAGGTTGTTTTACTTTAAAATTTGGCATTGAAATAAGCAATTTGTGTCACTTTTAAAAAAAGTGGTTTTTTTCTTCTTGATGCAGCCTGCTCTCAAGTGAAATGCTTTCTGGAGTGTCATCACCGAGAATGTGTAATAGTAAGAGTGATCCTTCTCACAAACCTGATGATTCTACTGTGTAGTTTTCAGCCTTTACCATTTTTTCCTCATTTGTTGAAAAACAAAAATTAGGCAACTTAAAAGCAACTGAAAAGTTTACTTTTTCTAGGATGTTGGTTCACTTTTTAAGATATTTTTTAATTTGATATTACCTCAAACTTTATGTGGGACCTCACTTTAAAACATCAATTTGGGGAGATGACAGTAGTAGTAATAATAATAGTAGTAATAGTAATAGTAGTAGTGAGTAGTGAGAGGCTAAGGAAACACAATAAATAATACATGGAATTTTCTAAACTGCATACTGGCATTTTTCTTTATTTATTAGTTTCTCATAGCTTTTTCAGTGCCAACATAAAAGTAAAAATAAATTAGGAAATAAAAGGATTATATACATTGTATTTCTCTCTTTATCCCTTTCTTTTTGTGTTAATTGAAGGACTACTCTAGCTCCAGTTGAAGTCATTTGGAAGGATTCCTTTTATTTTCAGTGATGATTTTATCATGCCCATGTTTATTAGGTTTTTTGCTTTTCCAGCAGTCTGGCTTCTGGTACTGCAGGGGGAAAACAGGGCAGATTTATAAATAAATATGGTCAGCATATCAATGTATATCGCTAAGAGAAAGGTAAATTCAGCTAAATCCTGGTGAGTAAACTTGTTTTCCTCTGTGCATTATATTTGCCCTGCTGCATTGTAAAAAAAAAAAAAAAAAATTAAGCAAACAAAGGAATTGGATTGTTAGGGGAGAAAATTCTCAATTATATGAAAATAAAAGTCAGTCTGCCATATCAGTCATCTTAATTATAAATAAAATCTTTTCCTGCCTGTATAGGTAAGGTCTAGGTGAAACACTGTTGATTATATGTAATGGAGTGTGGGTTCTTGGAAACATGGGGACACAATTATAGTGCTTTAAAGTCTGCCTTGCTCTCAAGAACTTATTTCACCTACCAAAGTGGTACAGATGGCTCAGAGTAACTTCCTTTGTTGCTACTGGTGTGCCCACTGTCAGTCACAGAATTTCAGGGGCTTTTTGTCAGCCAGCCCTACAGAAATCGCTGGTGCACAATTGGTTATCCCACAGCATTTGCTTGTAGGTTGAAGGGCTCGCCTTCATGATGTCTTAAGGGGCTGGAATCTCAATGAATAACAGTCTCTTTAAGCTGTCTTAACTTTTGAAGATTAAAAAACATTGAGGTTTTGATATTCAGTGTTCAGTTTTGGGCCCCCTCACTACAAGAAAGACATTGAAGTGCTGGAGGGTGTCCAGAGAAGGGCAATGGAGTTGGGGAAGGGTCTGGAGCACAAGTCTGATAAGAAGTGGTTGAAGGAATTGTGGTTGTCCATCCTGGAGAAAAGGAGATTCACGTGGGACCTTATCACTGTCTACAGCTACCTGAAAGGAGGTTGTAGCCAGGTGGGGGCTGGTGTCTCCTCCAAGGAACAAGTGATAGGGCTAGAGGAACTGGCCTCAGGTTTCACCAGGGACAATTTAGATTGAATATTAGGAAAATGTCTTCTCTGAGAGGGTTGTCAAGCATTGAATAGGCTGCCCAGGGAAGTGATGGAGTGACCATCCCTGGAGCTGTTTAAAAGACATGTAGATGTGGCACTTGGGAACATGGTTTAGTGGTCTTGGCAGCACTGGGTTAATGGTTGGACTCAGTTGTCTTGGAGGTGTTTTCCGACCTAAATGATTCCCTGGGTCTGTGGTTCTGTGATCCTCACAGACGTGGTGTGGGACCCTGCTGGCCCTGCTGTTGGGATCTTTGCTGGGCAGACAGATTTCCCCAGCTGCTCACCCTTGCTCAACCCTTGCTGTTGTGTCACATCACACTGTGGGGAAAGGGAAGGAAAGTGAGATAACCACTGTCTCTGAGGTGAAGAATTCACCATTTCATCACTACGGTGCTTCCTCCACCTTCCTAAGCAGTACTGTCAAGCTCATGGAAAAATCTACAAACAGGCATGGTAGTAACATGGGAGTGGCTGTCCTGGGTCAGCCCATCTTGCCCCAGTGTCCTGTCCCCAAGAGCAGTCACCAAATGCCAACTGGAAAACGGAGAGAAAGAAGCTGGCAACTATAATATGAACCTCATCTCATGTGCCATACCGTTTTTCTGTCAGTCAGCCACTTGGTGACTTTCTGAACCAGCAGATGAATCCAGATCACTGTGCTAAGGACTAAAGAATCCTGCAGTATCCTGTGGAAAAGACTATGGCATCCTTAAGTGTTGCAGCATCCTGTGGCAGTGAATTGTGTGGCACACTCATGTGCACTGCATTGTAATGATAATGCTCTTTGTATAACACTGGCTGATTTCAATACCCAAATGCTGTATTTTAAGACAGAATATGAGGCTTTTTTAGTGTGAGAGCCAAACTGGTGTTTAATTCATTAAGAAAAAAAATAATTTGCAAAACAGCAACAGTTATCCATAGCATACAAAATGTAAATGCTTTGTGCTGTGATGTTTGGCTGTCATTAGAATAATTTTAAAGGCAAGTGATTTAATTGTGTTTGTGCTAATTATAATGTTTACAAATTAGGGAAAGATGCATTTAGTGGTCTGTTGGGAAAGAGCTTTGAAACCTCACATGTCTTTGAGTCTACAGTACTGTCATTTAGTCATAGACTCTTTCTAATACAAGGGTGATTTGCTTTTTAGATTACTCTTGCATGAAAAGCGAGTCTCAAGAGTCTTCAGCTCCACGGAATTCAAAACCAGGTCCACGTGTGTCTGTGTGTGCTTTGACAGAAATTTAACCAAGTTCTTTTCTTCTTCTTTTCAAGGTCCCCGTGTCCCGATGGTGACTGTTCACAACACGACAGATGCACAGAGTAAGAATGGGCTTGAGCTTTGCAATTCCTCAGAGAAAAGCAGCCAGGCAGGACAGTGAGATGTAGCTGCTCTTTGGTAAACTTAAGCTACTGGGGAGCCCAGACTGTGCCTAAATGCAAGTTTTCTGCAAGGCAGAGGGACTTGAAGAGCTGCTGTGCTGCCATCGCAACAGGTTTCTGTTTGGGCTACAAACACAGTGGTTTGGGCATGATGTTGGTTATCAGCTTTCTCAAAAAAAAAAAAAGAAAAAAAGCAGCCCAGTTGAAATCTCTGTCTGTCTTTTTGTTAGTCTTCCACAGATTTCGTTTTACATCCCATATGTAAGAAATAAGATAATAAGAAATATTTAGCTTATCTCCATTTTTTATGAAATCACTCTTATGTGAATTATCAGAGATAATGCAGAGGTGTGAGCCCCACAAGTGGTGCCTCTGCCTGGTTTCCTGATCTGCCCATGGAGATTGTAGCACTTATTGTTTGGTAAGGCTTTTCCATGCTAATGATTTGCATTTTACATCAGTGTGAAGGTGGAATTATTCCAAAAATAGGTTTCTTCCCTCAAGATATTTGGTACTGTCTGTAGCCATTACCAGACTGGCAATGTAGAGTCCAGAAAGCCATGGGGCTTCTGGGGTTCTCTCACCTGTAGTAATGCAGAATATCCAGAAAGATCCATTTTTCACCCCAAGTCAGGATGGCAGAGTCCCTCAGACAGCCAGCCTTTCTCTGTCCCCTCTATACAGGTGTCTTAAACCAAGATGCCCCTTTCATGAGTCTCAGGAGAGTTCATGGCAGGGTGTGGGACTGAGTCTCATGTGAAACCAAGATTATTCTGCTTCCGCCCTTTTGATGAGAGACTTTATCTTTCATTTTAACACAGAGTTTAGCCCAGTTTTAACCTACAGTTCAGGATTTCAGGCGTGGCTGTGACCCAAATAATAAGCAACACCTTTATTCTCTGTGATTTGTACGTGGTCGATACCAGTTGATCAAGTATCAGTTTCACTTAACTGGGTTTACAGCGACTCACTGCCCTTGTCTCTGCGAAGGAACAGAGCAAAGCAGGGAATTTTACTCTCAAATTAAACGTTTTCTGTGAAATGCTGGGCTGTTTCATTCCCCCTGAAGGAAAACACAGAAAAGACTCTTCGAACAAGGGTGTATCAGCTCTTCTTCTTCCTAGCAGAGGCCTGAGCTTGGCAGTGCCCCCGCACAGCATAACCCCAGAGCAGTCCAGGTGATGCCCACAAAGCTCTTCAGCCAGGAGAGTTTCTGAGCTCTGACTTGCAACTGCAAAGTCTCTTCCTTCTTCCTCCCCCTTAAACACAACACCTTAATTTTACCATAGGCAGACTGGCTATACCAGCACGTACAGGAGAGTGCTCTCATGAGCTGTGTTATAGCCTCATTATAGTTTTATAAAATACAGATGCTATGAAACAAATGAATAAACAGCAAATGAAGGGCTTGAAAAAGTAACATAAAACACACCAGGACTAGTTTTACTTTGACAGACGTATACGGGTAGCATTTATCACACAGAGAACTCAACCTACATTCCCTACTGAAATTCATGATTTTCTGCATATGATTACCATTTCCCCTGCTTCCTTCCCCCCCTTCCCATTCTTTTGCTTTTGAATAAAGGGCAACTGACAATTGCATGTTACTGAATTTACTTATTTAATATGAGCCCATTACTCTATAAAGGGACTTTGCCTCTATATTCTGCAATAATCTGATAATAGTGAGTTGCACTGAATATTATAGCGTGCTTACATTTAATTAAGCAATGACCATTTGTACTCCACAGACTCAAGCTCCCTATGGTCCTAAAGCAAAAGGGAAAGTCCTTTAGGAGATGTGCCAATCTTTTTTATATCCTCCACAGTCTTCCTGGCTTTCTGTGAATGCAATTATATGAACAAATAAAACTGCTTGACTAAATTCCCCTACGTGGCAGGCGCCTTTCTGCTGATAAAGCTACTTGTGTATGCCATAATTAAATGAGAATCTTAATATTTAACTAAACGTAATAGGGTGATGCTTTGGCACTTTTGGGGGGGCTGTGGTTTCAATAGAGAAGAGCCAGGCTTTTCAGAAGCAGGGTGAATAGTCATTGGACAAATACACTATTATTGAAAGATCTCTGAAATTTAGTAACTGGGAAGGGCAAGTTTTTGTGCTGTGCCTGCCTGTTCAGCAGAGATGGGCAGTGAGAGCACGGTAATCAGGTACCAGAAGTGTTACTTGAGGAGCTGGGGTTACAGATCTATTTATCAGTGTGTCTCTAAAGGGAAGTTACAGTCAATGAAATACTTAGTGTGGTGCAAAATCTCAAACCTTCCTTGGGTTCACGTGGCAGAGATAATGCCCTGGTTGCCCCGGTCACATCCAGACAGATGCCATAGGGATGAGCACTGCAACAGGCTCCCCAGACCAAGATTCGTTGCCATCACAGTGGGATCGCCCCAGCCCCTGAATTCCTCCTCTGTGGGGTTTGGGAGCTGCACCATCACTGGGAGACATTTCCCACCACCTAGGACATAAAACTTGAAGTGTCTCCTCAAGGTGGGCCCTTTCCTTACCAGCTGGGAAGAACTTGCTCTTTCTGATGCTGGAGGTGGCCGCTTTTTCTAGAAGAGGCTCAGCAGGTAGATCACGGGGCCAGGATGTGGGGTTAAAGGTTAAATCCTGGGAAGGAGGAGGGAATCCTCTATTTCAGACCCAGAGACTCCTTGAGTAAGACACACAAAATGAACTATTCTTGAAACATTCCAAAAGCCAAGGCTGTTCCAAACCCTGGTGTTGCAGGTTTGTATGACGTTCATCCACTCTCCTCTCCCCATGGCTTTCCTTCCCATGGATTTTATGTTGCGTAGCAGCACAACCTTGTCCTGAAGTCCTCCCTAACATCCTCCCTTTCCCCTGTTTATTATGTGTAACTTGGGCAAAGGCTTCAGGACCTCTTCATTTGACATCTAGGTTTGCATGTCAGTTGGATGTGTGACCCTTAGTAGTGTACCAACACAGGTCACATTCCCATCTCCTGCAAATCAGATGAATGTCACTATTTCAGGAATACGATTTGCCAATGCAGAACTTCAAAGGCTTAAATGAATTAGACATCTGTGAGGACTAGAAGGAAATCCTTTCACAAGGAAACTTGTGTTATATATCTTAAGGTGGCTATAAGATGTTAAAATGCATTTTCACAAACAATGCCAAAAGTTTTTATGTTCTTGACCTTCTTCTTTCAGAAATTTTTGAGCTGGAGGTAAATGAAAATGTGCAGCAGGCTGTAAATGACAGGCAAATGCCTAAGGTAGAATACACGGAAATCAAGATAGACGATTACAGTAAGTAGCACCTTTCTTCTTACTTCTTTTTCTCTTTCTCTGCTATAGCTGAGAAATGATACAGTCATCTTGGGTAAACTGACAGGAGGAAAAATGACTTTGACTCTCAATAAACTCACACAGTTTGCAAAGCATTCTCTTAGGATGTGCTATATCAGGAGGTTATTACAGAGGCAGAATTTGATGAGAATTCAGCTGAAGAAAGGCAAAATGATAGGGCTGGGCATTTTTTTTTTTTCGTTTTGAAATTCCTTTGTAGAGAAAAAGCCACTCTGGGAAATTACACAGCGGGGTAACCCCATTGTTGGGGGCACATTTGCTATAGCCGTGTGGTGTGTTATTTGAAATCAGTTTGGAGCGGGATACTGTGTGTGCTTGCTGGCTACAGCTGTGGCTGCCTTCCAGTGCACAGTGTGAACTGCAGTGAATGAAGATGACTCTCCAGTGACTGCCCACTGCAGTCATTCAAGATTCTTTGAGAAATCCATATGATTTGATAGGGTTGGAAAAAAAAACAAAAAAACCAAAAAACAAAACCAGCTATATAGGAAAAGACAAAAGAGATTTCACCTGAAGTAAAGAAAGCAAAAATTTTGAGCTGTTTGTATCTGCAGCTGGTGTGTTATTCCTACTACTTCTTTAATCATTCTCCATGCATCTATGTGCCCAAGAGAGAGAAAAAAACCTGGTGGCAAAGAGCCAAAAGGTAAGCATCTTCTGCCTGTCTCCGTAGTTGTACCTGAAACAACCTAAAAAGCATCTCCTCTGGCTGTAAGCATACAACTGACCTATAGGGGGAAAATCCACATACTCAGAGCTGTGCAGTGGCTCCCCAAAATCCCGGTTTCTGTGTATGGTGGCAACTCCAAATAAGCCCCAAAGACCCTGGGTTCAAAGTGTGGCCCATCTGGTTCAAAGTGTGGTCCATGCCAGGAAGAAGAGTAACTCTCAGGCAGAGAAATGGAAGCAATGAGGTGTGCTGGGGGCAGGTTACTGATTTCAACCATTAGCAGATGTTATAAAATGTGAAGCAAAGCCTGAGAGATGATTGCCATTTGAAAAGGATAATAATGGCCCTAAAATGTTCTGCTTGCCACACAGGCATTAGGAACATAAACCAGTGCATAGAATAACAGGGACAGACGTTCACTCCCAGGTTTTATAGGTGGGAGAAGATGGGGGGAAAGCATGTCATTGAGATCCTGTTTGTCCCCCCATGAGCCAGCTCGTGTGACACTGGCAGTTTATTAGGGATAACTCAGCTTGATGCTAAATTTCTTAACTCCAAGTATCATTGCAATTCTGCTCATTTAACAAAAAATACACGTGTGTGTGTGTGTAATAAACACAAACTGGCCACAGCCATGTGGCTGTTCTGCTCTGCCCTCCCTGTGTTTTCGAAGCTTTGGGCTGAACAGCCCCGGGAACACTGCACGTAGCACTTAGTAATATTTAAAGTCAAGCGATGGCCTTTTTGGCTGTCCCTGGGCCATTGATCCAATTTGCAGCTATTAGCATTCAGATGGAATAACTAATTAGGCAGAGTGTCAGACGACGACTGCAGAGCAAACCACTTAAACCTCGCTGCTAATCTGTGTATTAATCTACGGAAAACGCTCCTAATACCGATTTAATTGCTGGGCCTTTGCTAATCTAGATTGCAGTTAACATTTTAAAAATAAATGTGCTGAGTGTTTGTGTGATGGCAGTTTTGCCTATTGATTCAAAACCACAGAAATGCCATTCAGTTAAAAGAAGCTTTGGTGATCACATCCCACCCTTACATTGGTTCTGTACCAGTATAACAACGTGGGCTTCAGCACCTTTGCCTCCTGTTTGGCAGCAAAATTCAGCCCTTAGGAAGTTAGGATTACAATACTTGTTTCTCCATCTGTCTTCACACCATTATAGCAAAATAATTATATTTCTCTCCCCCAGCCACCATACTTAATTGGGTTTTAAATTACCATTTTCATCGCGAATTTTCCCCCTTCTCTGCTGCCCTGGAATATTGATTTCTGTCTGCGTCACACATTCAGCTGCCAAAAAAAGGAAAATTATAACTATTGACAGATGTTAATTGAATGCTGTAAAAGTGATACATGACTGAGCACTCCCAATTTACATTTCTTGTCACCTCAGCTATCACACTGTGGGTCCTTTCTTTGATGACATCTGTGTTTTTAAGGTGTTATTTGCCACTGCTTCGTGAAATACCATTTTATTCCTACTCATATTTGGCCAAAACACCAGAAAAATCTATTAGAGTTATGTCAACATTTCCACACTGAAGACATGTTGTTATTTGTTCTTTCTTTTGCTTAGAATTGCCAATGCAGATCCTAAAGCCTGCAACCTTTTCGGATACCGCGCACTACCCCTTGCTTCTGGTTGTGTAAGTTCTTTCTTGTCCTTTCTTTCTGTTCACATTGTTAGGGTGAAACATTCTGGAGACCTCAGCCATGATCAGAAACTTCTAAGATATGTTTTGTACAAGGAATGCCAGAGTCCAGCACCTTGGTCCCTTCTCACTTCACAGCTAGAAGAGGCTGGATGTACATCCCTTCCCTCCCAAGTTTGAGCCAAGGTTTTCAGCTACCAGGAGGGCACCCTGGTGAAATCCTGCAGAGTAAATTTTAGGATTTTGTGAAACTGTTCCATGTACACTTGCACTTCAATAATTTGGAGGGCAGAAACAGGAGGAGGAGGAATAAAAGATGGATTTTGACTTTCTGTCCCAGTCCTTAGGGCACTCCCCCTGCATTTAACAGGTAGTTTTAGAGTAGAATTTAGTCAGCCTTACTAGAACTTAAGTTTTAGATACCCTCATGCAGAAATCCTTCCCTTGTAAGTGCTGGTGTTCCCTGAAGTGACACTAACGAGAGCGCTGGACACCTTTGAAGATCTCCACGATGTTAGCATTTATATTAGGTAGGTGGGTTTTCCTCCTGGCGGGCAAAGCAGATGGATATTTCTTTATGTGACATTTAGTAATAATAATACACATTACTGAGGTTTTCTTCTGGCAATTTGGAGAGAAACCGTGGGAGGGAATTCACTGACCTTGGAAGAACCTGTTTGGCCCTGGCTGCATCCCACTGCACCGCTTGCCTGCCAGGGAACACCCCACGAGAGAGAAGCCTCATGCAGGAGTGATGAATGCATTGCAAATTCCTGAACACTGCCCTGCACATCCCTCCATGAAGGACAAAAACACCGCAATAAGCATGTCGTTACATCACAAAATTGCTGCAGAGGAAATGTGCTTCATTATGGAGCTGCTTGAGGAAGATTGGTGCTCATCAAGCTAACGGCACTTGATTAGGCCGCCTCTGGAGCTGGATGGGTCTGGGTCTCGCTTGAATAGATGCAAATGACTGGAGTCACATGAACATTAAAATCCTGCAGTGAGTTGCCTGATGTCCCTAAGAACCCCAAAAACGACAAAAAGCGTATAAAAATGCCAGTGGCTCTACAGGAATCCCAGTCCTAAATTGTTGCTTAAAGTCATCATCATCATCATCATCTCTTGTCTGGCTGAAGTGGGGTCTGTGTTTCTGGAGACAGTTCCCTTGTACAGGATCAGACCCTAACCAGAAGGGTGAAGAGGGGCTCATTCCCACCCTTTCCAAATTTAGGCCAAACTGCACATGATTAAGCCAGTTTTTATCAGTTTGAGAGTCCTTTCCCTCTGTACTTGTGTGAAGCAGTGATGACAGAGTTGACTGACAGCTCTATCTACCAATGCTCTCCAGAGCCCCACAGCAGGGGGAAAGGCAGGACTGGGTGAATGGGGCAGTAAATGAAACCCCAGTCCTTGCCAGTAAAGGAAAAGACGTCTGATGTCTGCAAGCTTCATCCAGCATATTTTGGTGGTGCCTGTGGACTCCAAAGTCAAGCTCCTCACAGAAACCCCTCCAACAGAAAAAAAAGTAGCTCTGGAGAATGTAGAATTAGGGGAGGTATAAAAAAGGGGAAACTCAACTGATACCTGTGTCACTGTTCTGGTTGCTCATGGGAGGAATCCTGCCCAGTTAGGGTTGTGCTTGCTACGATGGTTCAAAGCTCAGCTTAGCGCAGCCATAGGTGCTGTGCACAGAGGGAGGCAGAAACCAACCTGCAGCTTCCACCCAGCCTCAACCCCCCCCCAACACAATCAGTCTTGTGCACGTCACCTTTGCAGAGGCTGGTCTCCCCTTCTAGAAACCTGTCCATCCTTACCCGGCACAACGGAGCTGAGGGTCCCCATCCCACAGCAGAAGCACAGTCCTAAGGAGGGCACTTGGCCCCTGCTTGGTGCCTCTGCCTTTGCTTGATACCTGTTTCTGTTTCAGAGACGGGACACCCGGGAGCCAGATCGTAACAGAGAGGTTTGAGGTGACGTGGGAAAGCGTCATGGTCAGCTCTCACAACGCCATCGTGCTGAAGTTCGACGGCCGCGGGAGTGGCTTCCAGGGCACTAAGCTACTGCACGAGGTCAAGAGGAGGCTGGGCCTTCTGGAAGAGAAGGATCAGCTGGAAGCTGTCCGGTCAGTCCAGTCATCCTTATTGAAGAAATTCTTTCACTAATGAAAATTAACCCAATACTGTCATTAGTCGTGGTTGCTTTGATGGTGTGTGGGGTAGAGCAAGGAGATTGGGGAAAGGACATTGTACATACAGCTGTGACCAAGTGATGGCTTGTGAGAGGGAGCTCGTGCCAACCAGTGCAGAGGGAGGAAAGCAAGCCTTAAACAGAGCTGAATTCGAGCACACTCATCTGTATCATGTGTTCAAAGCCTATTTATTTTTAGCTCTGCACAGTCATACAGCTACAAACAAGTAAGCCTGAATATCTGTTCCTACATTAATCTTTTGCTTGCCTGGTGGTTAGAAAACCCCATCCTTAAATCCTCAGACTTTTTAAAGAGAAAAAACAGTGCAAAATCCTGAGTATCAAATCCTGTCATATCGTTAGATTTATTCTACACATAATCACATGAAAACCACTATCAAGAGAATGGCAATAGCTTTGTAATAGCTTATTATGACTTCCAAAGGTACTACAGATTATTTGTTGCCATTGCTTGGTCAAATCCAACACTTGAGGTTGCAAGATTTAATCAAACAGACTCGTCTGAAAGCAGCTTGTGTGGCGCGATTTAGATTGTCTGCGTCAAGGGGTAAGAGCTTTAAACTGAAAAAGGGCAGGTTTAGATTTGATGTTAGGAAGAAATTCTTTACTGTGAGGGCGTGAGACCCTGGAAGAGATTGCCCAGAGAAGTTGTGGATGTCCCATCCCTGGAAGTGTTCAAGCCCAGGCTGGAGTTTTGAGCAACCTGTTCTAGTGGAAGGTGTCACTTCCAGGGGAAGTTGGGAGGGGAGTTGGAATGAGATTATCTTTAAGGTCCCTTCCAACCCAAACCATTCTATGAATTTTTCTGTGGCCATCCTAATTTAAAGCTGATTAAAATCACACTGTGTTTGCTATATCTGAGGGAAAAATATTTCTACCTCATTGTTTCTCCTCTCTCATGTTCTAGGACAATGTTGAAGGAGCATTTCATTGATAAAACACGAGTTGGTGTGTTTGGGAAGGTAATGTTTTCCCATTGTTCTTCTGTGCTCTTCAAGTTGGCTGATGTGGCTAAGCAGCTGAGCTAAATCCTGATTTATTGAATATGTCAGTGGTGGCTTTTTTATTACTATTAATTTTTGAGATAGACTGCATCTTGCTCAGCAATGTTAAAGGTGGAAGCTTTCATTTTATCAGTGTGTTTGTCAATTGCTTCTTTTAAATTAACTTCCAAGTGCAAAAAGTGACTATTGCTCAGAAAAACCTTGTCAGATAATTATTTTTTTTCTCCCATTGCAAACTTTCATTTCATTTTCATCTTGTCTCTTAAGGCCTGTGGGAACGTGGGTATATCGTGTGTACAAGTGTACAACAACACCGTGGAGGCTGAATTTGCACCACAGTGTGTGTCTGGGCGGAAAGCAGCAATTATAAAGTACACATGGTTTGAGATGAGAAGGGGACTGGGAGCAGAAATTGTTTATTGTGGGGGATACAGGCTTGGAGTGGGCGAAGAGAGCTGCACATACAGCAGCTTCTCTGCAGGGAATTGTTAACAGGCTCACAGCAGACACTGAAATTGTGATGTTCATTTTAAATAGCGGAAGACTGGGGTAGTGTTTTGGAAAGGTAACATACCTGGTTAAAGCTAAAACCTTAAAATGGGATGAGAAATACCAGCTCGAGGGCACACAACCATTCTGCCTTTAAGAAAATGCAACAAGCGTAGAGCTCATCTTCAGCCACGTGTGCCAAAGACAGGGAGATAACCCTTGTTTTGGGGTTTTTTTCAGTGCAAGGTGTTAAAGACTCTGTAATGGCCAAGTGTTTGCTGCGAGGTGTCAGCTGCCCTGTTTCTGTACCCAAAGGCAACAGTGCCTCACATCAGGAGCACTGACACCCCTGTCCCCCTTCTGTTCCAGGATTACGGCGGCTACCTGAGCACTTACATGCTTCCAGCCGGTGAAGAGAACCAGGTGTTTGCTTGTGGAGCTGCTCTTTCCCCAGTGACAGACTTCAAACTATATGGTAAACCCCATGCCCAAGCCCACAGGCCCTCTTGTTGACCACAAATGATATTTCTTCCCTATCCTTTCCCAGTTATCACCTTTATTCTCCAAGATCCTTCCTCTTTTATATCTTGTGTCTTCTTAGGAGTAGCCATAAATCCTTTTCCCCCACTCGAGCAATTTTGTTGACACCAGTGGGACCAGCCATGGTGGTCAGAGTATTACTACTCCTTTTAAATAAAGGAGAATTGGCTTTAAACCCCTCTAGCCTCTGCCACCAACCACCACCACTGCCTCGAACTTGCTTCTTTCTTGCCTGAACCATCCATCCATACAACCTGTGGTCCAGTCTGCCACACACGTTCTGTCTCTGACAACAGTGCTCCACTGCACATGGTGGTCCTTTCTCTCAGGACACCAGTTGTTCCCTTTGCACTTTGTGCCAGTGAAAATCAGGGGGCTGCCATGGAAGTCAGTGGTGTTCAACCACCCCTCAGGAGCTGCACAGATATCCCTGAGAGCAATGGGGGCTTGCTGTTGATGGAGAAGGCCTTGGGAAAGGAGAAAGGGACAGAAAATGATAGTGTTCTTCTCTTATATCTCGGTTGCATTAAGGAAGAAAAAAAAGTCTCTTCTGTGACTGATTTAGAAACCAAAAGTACATGGTGATAATGACAGACTGTAGTATCACACGTATCCTTCAGTGTATTTTCAAAAAGTTTTAGAAACGTCCTCTATAATTAAGGCAATGTTAGAAAATAAGGCCTTTTTTAGCATTTGCAATATTTGACTCAGAAGCACCAGTGTACTCACTTATGACTGAAAGTGATGTTTGCATTTTTCTTCTTTTCAAGCTTCAGCCTTTTCTGAAAGATACTTGGGCTTGCACGGGATTGATAACAGAGCATATGAGGTAACTGCTTGGACACTGCATTTTCCTGATAAAATGTGAACTGGGTTTTAACTCTTCCTCCATGTGTTCTCCTCTGGGGAGGAAGCGAGGATATGCAAGAGAGACTCACTACTAAAGCTCTGAAGGTTTCTTTCAGCCTGCTTACTGCTTTTCTTGTCTTAATAGTAATAATGGATAAAGTAATAATGTAATAGTGGTTTTATTGATTAGCCCTCATGTCTGCCTCTCTGTATTGGATAAATACAGTTATACCAGTTTTAGAGATTAAAAGAGCTGAAGCTGACTGACTCAGCTGTGCCCAAGAGGACACTGTATCACAACATCCTTGAAAGTTCCTGCCACTGGTCTCGCCACTTTGATTCTCTCTGAGATATACTTTTTGACTCAAACTCAAGTGATGCTCAGGTTCTCTTGACTTTCTCAAAGTATGTGGTATTTCAGGCAGAACTCTGTGCCAGAACTGAGCAGGACATGGGAAAGGAGGCATGGCACAAGACATTGTTTAATATGTGTGATGGGATCAGCTCTATACTGTGCTGCAATTACCTGGAGGAAAAACGGAGTAAAGAATAGCCACACAAACAGAATTTTTTATAGAGAAAACTTGATTCAGTTTCTAAGCCTTGTCTTCAGCCAGAAGACAGGAAGGCAGCAAAGGTTTGGCACTCTGTTCTCACAGAGAAGGCATCACCCTGTGTGCTCACAGGGGAGGCCTTATCCTGGTTCACTGACTCTCAAATTTTGCACTCATAATTTCTAAATCAGTACAAACTCTTTTTTTCCTCTTAGAAATATGAAGGCAGGTTAGTACAGGTGAAAGCGAGATAAAATATTCCAGAAATGAAGGCTTTGAATTGTCACGTGCTCTCTGTGCACCGAAGAGTTGGCCTAAGCAAACAGTGGTACTTCTGGTTGTCTCCTGAGCTCTCTGCAGAGTGTGGCAGGGTCCCTAACTGAGTGGAGAAGTTCTTCGTTTCTCCTACCCTGTACCATTTGCAGTCACTCAGATTCGTGTTTATTTTCCCCTGTGCATCTGAAAGACAGCTGGGGGCAAAGCCATTCTGAGCAGTGGACACTTGAATTCAGTGTTGGATCCTCTCCAGAGTTGTTAAAGCTCGTTGAGGTTGGCTTTCAAACCTCACCAAAGTCACTCCAGCTTCCTGAAGAGTTCGTAGGATTTGGCACCTGGGCACACTTTTCATCAGTGTTTTCACCTGAAATAACACTTTGATGTTTTCCATGTGTTCTGCAGTTCAGGTTTTAGTGGATATTATCAGAACAGACAAGGGTCTTTGAGTTCTTCCTGCTGCTGGCGCTGACCCTGTGAGCACAGGGTGGGGTCGATTTCACCTCTAGATTGATACAAGTAGCCAGGAGAAAAAGCTGTGCTGGTGTCTGCTTGTTATCATTGAGAAAAAAAGTATTCAATAGAATTAACTGCCTCTATTACCTCCATATAAATTGCTAATTTCTAGCAAGATTTTTATCTTATTGCAACCTTTACCTTCACAGATCAACAAATTAGCACACAGAGTCTCATTACTGAAGGAACAGACATTTTTGATCATTCATGCTACTGCTGATGGTAAGTTAGCCCATCCTCTGAGCTCATTATATGTTTGTGATAGCTTTGATTTTTCTTAATTAAATTTGCCTCTTTAATGATTGCAATCTGTTTTTACAGAAAAAATCCATTTTCAGCATACTACAGATCTTATCACACACCTAATTAGGGCAAAGGCTAATTACAGCTTGCAGGTACAGTATGTTTCTTTTTTTTCATTTTTGAACAGTTATTTCCTAGTTTGAACTGGAACTGCTGTTATGAAGCAAGTTTTGAAAAGCCACTTGAAAACTCACCCTGGCAATAGAAGTAGCCCCGGCATATAACATGTTCCTATGCTTATCCTTTCCTGTTCTTATGTGATACCACTATTTTGGTTTGGACTGTTGTAGAACAATTATTAAATTACAGTAAATTAGGTTGTGAGAGACAAGTCTCTAAGGAATTTATGCCTGTTGAGTTTCTTTGGGAACAACAGAACAAATTCAGGATGAATTACAGGGGAAGCAGGGATCTAAATTAAATCAACCAGAGAAGTTAAGAAGAGAAATGTCACTTAAATGTGACATCCAGCTGTGAATTACATACGGTAGTCTAGAAAGCCCCACCTTCCACCAAATTATATCCCTGTTTTGCTGAATGGCCCATGTCCAAGCCATCAAAGCTTCCAGAATGAACCCCTACACCAGCCACGGGGATGGTCCCAACCTCTCTGTGACATCCCAAGCCATAGCCAGGAGAGTGCAACTCGCCCAGGCTTAGTCCATGCCGGGTCCTTGCTCCAGCCCAGGGGTGCAGGTGGTTGTGCTGCAATGCCCAAGTGCTAATAATACTTGATTTACTGAATACCAGCTCCCTCTGGCTGCATTCCTGCAGAGCTTCATGTGCTTGGTGTGCTCACTCCATCACGCTCCAGGCAGGGGGAAGGGAGTGCCTAAGCAAAGAGTTTGGAATGGATTTGGTCGGCACTACAAGGACTGAGGTGCTCCTGCGCATTTTCCAGTGCAGAAGAATTAGTGCAGTGGAGCTTGAAGGCACCAGTGAGCTTGACACATGCCAAAAGTTAGTTGAGGACTGAATGGAGGCCTGAGGGACCTGTGTCTTGGACTGAGGTACCCAGAGCAGCAGAGAGACACCTCAGTCCTGCCTGCAAGCATCCAGCCCTAAGGGACTTCTTTTTCCCCCTTCTGTATCCCTGCCTAGACAACCCATTATGATTCTCTCGCATTCCTTCAACACATGCAGAAGTTAACTGCTCCATTTAGATGGAAAGCTGTGTTTAAACTGTTTCATTTCTAGCTTCCTGATTTTTTTCTATTTAATTACTCCTCCAGCAAAAATTAAATTATATAATTTTTAACTGAATTACTTTTTTTTTTAAGCCCTCATTTCAGTCAGTAAAACCTAATGCCATATCTCTCCAAAACCAGGGGTTTTTTTCTGTTTTCACAAGGAGCAAGCACTGTTGTTTATAAGTGTGGTCTGGTTCTTAGCCTGAACTTGTTCAGAATGGAATTAAATGGAAAATCCTCCCCACAGAAAAGTTCCCTGTGAAGGAAGATGCAAGTCAGGTTGCAAGGTCAGGTTGAGCTGCAGGTGTGGGTGGTCACTGCTCAACTTCAAGCTCCTTAAGGTGTGTATTTGCCTGTTCTGCAGATTTACCCTGATGAAAGCCATTACTTCAGCAATGCAGTGTTGGAGCAGCATTTGTACAACTCCATTGTCAACTTCTTTGTGGCGTGTTTCCAAGTTCAGGACAAACTCCCACTAACCCCACTGAAAGAGGAGGAGGACGAAGATTAACCCTGTTTGTCCGTGCTAAGCACAAGGCAGATCTCTCTGACAATATGCAACTGGATCATTTTCCTGAAGAAAGAGATGTTACATTGTTAGCATGTATTTAAAAATAAAACAAAACTGAAAGCAGCTCATCTGCTTTACTTGACAGCAACTCCTTCCTAAATGGAAGAACATTAAGCATGGTGAACTCAGCAGAAACTGCTGTCTGAAATGAATCCATTACAACCAACATCTTCTTTTTCTTTGGTTGTTGGTTTTTTCCTCTTTTTTTTTCTTCCTTTTTTTTTTTGTTTGCCACCAGATGACTTTGAGAGTGAAAGTGGTAAGACACTGAACTTGAAGGAACACCCCAAGAAACCGCTTTGAGGACTGGAAGATTTAATGTCTCTTTGCATTCAAGCAGTAACAGTGAAATCCATCATCCATATTTAAGGTTACTATAGTTAACATCACACTATGTCAGAAAAAAAAAAAAAATCTAACCTAATACATGGAAAAGATTATAGCACAATTATTTTAAGGGATACTGATTCATACACACCTGCCTGCTCTTTCCCATCTTCAGGAGGTTTGTCATTGCTACAGGACATACAAATTCAATCGTATGAAGTATCACTATAGTTACACTGATCTTTACCTTCCTGTAATTACTTCATTAATTCTGTATTGCTCTTACTTCCGTTTTCATTGGGTCTGATGCTTACCTTATTAGCTTCTCAGCTTGTTCTGGATGGGGAAAAAACATACACTGAATTAACCAACTCACTTTAGACCTCAGGGGTCTAATGAGGCAATGGGAGTTGAGGTACCCAGATGTTAAAAAATCCATTAGAATAAAGCAAAGGAAAACTCACTCTCTTGTTCCCAGAATAGCTTTTGCCAGCAAGATTGAGTATTTTCTTTGGCAGCCTTGAAAAATGTGCACATAAATAAGCTAAATCAGCTTAACATTGGGATATTTTTTATGGTAATGTAGAAAAATACGCGACAGTCATGATTATTCTATTTCTTCTTTTAGTATTGGAACAACTGGTTGTCAACCTGTTGAGGAACAGCTAATTGAGGCTGTGGTAGCAGGAATTTGTACCAGATGCTGCACAGATCATCTCAGAAAGCCATTTCAACAGAAGCAATGTGCAGAGATTTATAGCACATGCTGTCTGTGGCTTAGTTTTGTCCCAGGTCAATGATTAGCATATTTCCAAACACATTTAATTATCTCTTCTGTTCACATTAGTTTTGAAAAGCATAAAAGAAAAAAAAAAAGAAAAAAAAAGGATTTTTGCTTTAGAAGATCTAACTTTTCATTCTAGCAGTACAAAGCAACTTTTAAAACGTCTTGTGAAAGCTCTCAACTCTCAGAAAGGAATCCAACCTTCATCCACGTTCCACGTCATAAGAATTTTGACTAGTGTCGCTCCTTGTAAAATATTCTGACCAAATGTACAGCCAGTATTAATACTGTATATTTCATTTTGTTGTATATAAAGGAATGTAAGTCAGCTCTTCGTCAGATTCCCCAATCCAATATTAGTCTTGTGTTCAGCATGCATGCGGTAACACTTCTTTGCTGATCAGGACTCTTTAGAAGTACTAGCTTGGAAATATAACAATTAATGTAGTTTTCTTTCCTTGTTCTAACAGCTTGAATGTCAATGCCGGTTTCTACTTTTTACATAGTACTGTGGGTAAGCTCACATCCTGACAGCAATGATGATGTTTCCATTGTGTTCTTCAGTGTGTCTTTTTTTCTTATCTTTATTTTAAGCTTTGAATGTTGGTTGTACTTTGACCATCATGAAAGAAAAAAAAAAATGTATTGATAAACCACAGAAATGACCTAGTTTGGTTCGGATTATCTTCTTTAATTTACAGTGCATCGACATTGTGTGAACAAGAACTACAGTATAAAATCTGCTTTATCTGGCAAAAATGCCAAATAGACAATAAGAATGCTGCGTGTCCAGATTTTGCTACTCTGAACAGGCTCAAAAGCCCGAAATGAACTTGAACTGAGAAATGTAAAAATCTGCTCTGTCCACAATCTTTTGTAGAAAGAACTTTAGGATGTGGCATGGTAGTGTTTGTTCATTCATGGAATAAAACATTATTTTACCACCCTGGTTGCTACTGCTGTTATTTTGTGTTGAGCTCTTAAATAAGCATCCAGTGGGTGAAAGAACTGAGCCCAAACTTCAGGATGAAGACCAGAAACATGAAAAGAAATCTTTATAAATAAATAAATACGTGTTGCTCTTTAGATGTTGTCCACAAAGATGCTCAGAGGACTGGAGCACCTCTCCTATGAAGACAGGCAGAGAGAGTTGGGATTGTTCCACCTGGAGAAGAGAAGGCTTAGGGGAGACTGTTGAGCACCTTCCAGTGCCTAAAGGGGGCTTATACAAAAGAGAGAAAGTGACTTTTTACATGGACAGGTAGTGATAGGACCCTATCACAATGTGTTTAAACTGAAGGAGGAGAGATTTAGATTAGATTTTAGGATGACATTCCTCACTGTGAGGGGATTGAGGCGCTGGAACAAGTTGTCCAGAGATCCTGTGGATGTCCCATCCCTGGAAGTGTTCAGTGCCAGGCTGGATGGGGCTCTGAGCAACCTGGTCTAGTGGAAGGGGTCTCTGCCCATGGTGAGTGTTGTGGGGGGTAGAACTAGATGATCTTTAAGGTTCCTTCCAACACAAACCATTCTCTAGCACAGAGTGGGTTCGATCCCGTAGTAGCAATCAATAAGAAAACCACCATCACTCTCTAGTCTTTGGTTAAAAATTCACCTTTCTGCCCTTTCTACCTCCTGACCTGGCACATGGACTTCCTGAGGGAATCAGCCAGGCGTGATAATTGTCCAAAGGGAGTTTTGGTTGTTCCATCCCATCCTGGTTTCAGTTAAACCACAACACATTCATTATTTCATTTCCCTAAAGTCGCTCATGGGGTATGAAGCAGGAACAAAGCACTCACTAAGACTTACAGAGTCTGCAAGAGCAGGTTTTTCTGTAGACCAATCTCCAACAGTAAAGGGGCAGGAGGAGGGAGTCACCCCACTCAAATTCAGATATTTGTTTCCCTTTGAGCCACGAGAAGAGCCAGAAACCTGTCAGAGCCAACCTCAGATATCTCCCCTCAATGAGTGGCAGCTTTTCTCTGTGTCTGTTTTCTCCACTGGCTGTAGGGATGGGAGTCACTCTCCCAGACTGAAATAGCCAGGGGACAAGTGAGGGCCATACATAGCTATCTCCTGTAACAGCCCTTTGTGGACTGCAAGATCAGCTGGATGTTCCTACACCTTCTTCACACCTGAAAAGGAAATCCTTTCATTTCACAGTTTCCCTGGAAAAATGGAGATTTTTTGGCTCAGACTAGAAATCCTGGCTATGACTGTACCTTGCAATACACCACACTCCTCAGTTCAAGTGATAACTTTAGAAAGATTTAAATCTGCACAAACACACCTTTCTCTAGGCCTACTGAAGACATGAAAGACCTTTTAACCCTTAGAGACTAAAACCACATAACAAGGCTGTGATGCTCAGCAGACACTTGGGGGTACAGAGATGACAAGGATGCTTTCCACCTGCTGACCTGCTGCACCTCTTCACTGCCCAGGGTGTTGTCATGTCAGCTGACACCAACTTGACTGAACCAGATTCACAGAAAGAGAAATTTAATATTTCACAGCAAATCAGGAAATGTTTGTGGACATTACTCTAATCTTTGTTGCCAGCAAATGAGGATACAAGAAGCTGAAGCATTGGTGGAGGGAAGGGCAGATTGCATTAGCATGAAATAGCTTTGCTGTTATTTCGCTTAATTACCTAAATGCAACTAGTATTTTTTTATTGTCCAAACAAATCAGGCTTATACTCTCAGCTAACTGGCATTTCTGGATGCCATAATGTTCAACTGTGGCATCCCAAAGCGGAAGAGAACTAATGAGCAGTGCCATACTAATTCAGGAGGAAACCGCAGAGGGAAAAATGAGGCATTGCTGTTAGCTAATTAATAAAGCCAGGCAGCCAGCCATGTTTGTAATTGTCTATGGGTTCAGGCATGGAGCATATAAACCCATCCAAGCTCTGCCTATGAGCTCAAGCCAAATAAATGTTGCATCTGAAGGGTAGGAAGAAAAGAGTGACCAACAGAGAAAGGGTATGCAGGATTCTCAGAACACCTTTCCCGTGGGAAGATCAGTGGAGAGTGCTGTTTGCAATGGGGAGAAATGGGTGTTTAGTGGGGGAGACCAAAGGCAAGAGGCCAGTACCAGTACCCTCATGAGTGCTGGTACCTGGGAGGTGCTCTTGCATTTGTTCTCAAGTTCGTGTTGTCCCCAAAGCTCACTCGGGTTGGGACTGACCAGGCACTGGATGTCTGAACTTTGCGTGTTGGGTCCCACCTGCCCTGCCGTCCTTCCTGGGGCTGACATGGAGCTGCCAGACCTGCCTGGGTGAGGGCTGGGCTGAGGACACTTTCTCCCCTGCCCTGGGTAAATGCTGGCTCCCTGTGGTGCTCGTTTTATTCTGGACTTTTCATCTGTTTTCCACTTGCAAAAGAAGAGTAAAAGGCAAAAATGGAAACGGTAACAGAAAAAGCTCAAGATGTCAGTTGCCAATTCCTAAATCATGGCCTCTTACTGAGACAGAGGTTTGCTTATTTTTATTCTGCTTTCTAAACTTAAGCTGGAGGTTCAGAGCAGAGCTTAGGGCACTTGTTGAGATCTGTCTCCTCATTCCACTTCATCTTTCTCTCCTCTCCCCATTCATGATGGTTCTAGTCCAAAAGCAAATCCAGCACCCCCTTGGAAACTAGGAGGATACAAATATAAATGTGGGGACAGGGACCACTGGGAGAGGAGGAACCATCCCTGCTGCCACCCTTGCAGTGGTGTGAGGCAGCTGGGGACATGTCTCCCCCCAGGATGAGGAAACTGGCTGCTCCCCATCCCACCACAGCTGAATGTAAGGGGAAGATTCAGAAATCCTTTCTAAAATGGATTTTTTTCTCTTTTTTTTTTTTTTGGTTTGAGACATTCATTAAAAGTCTCAGTTTAAATGAAGCTTCATTCTGCCTCCTCACTGGGGTAACAGCTTTAATCAAAATGTCCATTTCCATGATGGAGAAGGAAGAAGAGTAAAAAGCAAACACAGATGGAATGAGGCCCCAAGAAAGCAGAAAAGTAAACTGTGCTCCCGTATTCCTATGGAATAGCAAGATTCCCTCCAGGTGGTTTTTGTTTTTTTTTTTCCTTCCTTCATTTTAAATGTACCCTTTGGGTCATTTTAAAGCAACAAACAACTTTCTGAGCTGATGTGAATTCTCTCATCCTTGCTGGAAAAGGAATCCTTACAGTGTCTTTGCAGCAGCTGTTGTCAATGTCCTGAACTGCCATTTGTGCTGAGCAGCTCCAGTAACTCGAACTGACACGTAATTTCCAGTGAGTATTTGGAACCTGCCTGCAGAGGCTCCTGAGCACCTGCTCCCCACAGCCTCGTCTGGGAGCACCTCGAAGTGGGGTAAGTCTTTCACCCTGAAAACCAAACCCAGAGCAAAGCATGACCAAGGCAAGTCCTCTGCTCCATGCTCCGCTCTGAAGCACCAAAAGAATAGAGTGCAGAGAGTCAGGAGCCCAGATTCCAGCTGTGACAGTTCCTGGTTGACTTTTGTTCCCTGTAAATTCCCGTTTGTAGGTACAGAAATAAGGGAATTCAGGATCCTGTTTGACCTCCATTCAGCTCTGTTGTCATCAAAGCAGTGTAGCCATCGTGGGAGTCTGTGATGCACCCAAAATTTGCCATCTGTTAAAAAGTGTTGAAGAGGGCCAGGGAAAGACAAGTGAGAGCCTGGAGGAGGGATAGCCCATCCTGAGATGTAGTCTATCCCCTGACATGGTTTAGGTCATGCCTTTAAAAAGCACAGAGACCCTCCACCCAGACACTCTTGGTCTGTGCACTAAGTAAGGCAGATGAGGAAAGTAAGACTTTAAATTATTTTATTTCTTAGCTATCAAGCCTCTGTGGGAAATCTGTAGAAGTCTAGAAATCAGTGTGAGTTGAGAACAGCTGAGATTTGTCTCCTGGCTCTTCCCCCAATGCAGAGACTTGGAGCTGCTCATCACAGCTGGCACCCTCAGAGCTGCCAGGAGCAAGAAGCACTTGCACCCATGATGATGCTGAGAATACTGGGGGGAAACAGAAAGGGGCACATTCTCACCCAAAATCTGCCAGCTGTGCCTGCAACTTTATCCTGCATCTTGTGCTCATGGAAGTTAATGGTCACTGAGGAAATCAGCAGTGGAATGTGAGCAGTAAACACATGACAACAGGACAAGGAATGGCACTGAAAGACAGAGAGGGGCTGGTGCAAGGACAGGATCAATAATCACTGCTGTTGGGCTGTCAGTACTGGAGCTGGCAAAATAAGATGTTTGTCGGATGATGATGGTGATGTTAATGATAATGATGATTATGGCATCGTAGGGGAAAGGGGCAAACGATGTCCCAGCTCTGAAAGGAAATCAAAGCTGGAGCTATGGCAACATTTTGAATCCTCATGGCCTCTACACAGTGCGCTGCAGTTCTTCTTGGAGAGACATTCTCTGAAATTAGAAGCCCTGTAAAAACTAAATTCAAGCCTCGTGTCTCTGTGATCCAGTAGACTTTTGTTTTCACTGTGATGATTTTTATGATTATATCATTTACTAGGAAATTGAGGTGGGAGAAACTTTTCTCACTTGTCTCCAGTGACAGGCTGTAAACAATGTATCATGCAACACAGCAATAGCATCCAGAAACTCAGCCTAAACTTCCTTTAAAAAATCTGCAACTCTGCCGTAACCAGTAAGAGCTGGAAAACCACAGCGTTTTCCTACACTGGGATTTTAAAGAGAAAATATCCTTCATTCCCTCATTCGGCAGCTTCAGAAAAGAAAGTAACGAAAAGGAAGAAATCACCACTTCATTGGATGCAAAGGCTTCCCCTGCCTGCAGAGCCTCTGGGATACCTGTTCTGGGAATACCTGTACCAAGATGCTTTTAAGAAAGAGTTGCAGTGCTGCAGGGGTTTTTTGGACAAGTGTCAGTTGGTGTCATGGAGTGATGTAGTAAAATACAGATATCTACATTGAACACCTCCAGAGCAGAGACATCTGATCTAGGCTTTATAACTTCTTATGCAGAAGATTAATAGGGCCTTTATGGCATAATTGCATAGAATCATAGGGTGGTTTGGACTGGAAGAGACCTTAAAGATCATCTAGTTCCAAGGCCCATTCCAACCCAAATTTATCCAGCCAGTTCCCTGCTCCTGCTTTGGGAGTGTGGGTTGCATGGACGAGGTAGATCTGGGTAAGTACACCTGCGATAGATAACTCTTTTCACCCGAGAAAACAAGGACAGCAAACGAAGAAAGTACTGGATTTGTAAAGGAATAACTTCTAAGAAGTGAAGCAACCCCTCAGTTTTCTACCAAATTGCTGACTGCAGCTACAAGCAAAGCACAGGCACTTGCTATTACATATTTATTACACTTTCCAGAGCCGGGGAAGCTTTTGAGTGGTAGGATGCCATCTGCTGCTCCGAATGGTTATTTCCTCCTTCCTTATCCCTTCCCAGCGGGCAGCTTCTGCTGATGGGGAGAGGTTTGGAACATACTCGGAACGTTTGCAAAGTGAAAATATTTACACCCACAAAAAAAAAAATTTCTCAGATAATAGAAAGTGGAGTGAAGGGTTTAATCTCAGAAGTGCTGGCTCAGTTATGAGGAAAAGTTTGTGCAAGGAACGACACATCCCAGGGAAGACATGCAATATTTAGCCACAGACCAGCTTGCAAGGAAAATTGCATTTTGTATAATTTCCGGTTTAATGCCAAGACTCGCTGCTAATTCTGCCAGCACCCACCTCCATTATCACAGAAAAAATCATCTCCACATCTGTGAGCCGATGCAATGCCCTGTGACCCAGAGACGTCGTCCCAGCATGTCTTTCCAAAATCTGTGGAGTGAAGAACGAATTAAAACACACCATTGGCTCTTGGGAGACTGGAACTTAAACCTGCAAGCAAGCTCTATTAGGTCCAGTAATAGACACCAGTCATACTCAGCCACACAATGCAAGCAAAAGGGGATGAATAGCACTCCATCAGCCCCGGCACTCCAGCAGTAATAAGCATCACGCTGGGCTCACTGCACTGACTAATCCATAATTTATTTGGCTTCATAAATATCAAAACATACCACAGCTGTTAGTACTTCAGTGCAAATCCCGCAAATATTGCTTCAATTATTCAGGAGCTCGTCGCAGGAGCCAGTCAACTGCTTCAGAGGTGCAATTACTGAAGGTAGCTATTACTTGGGAGTTTCAGCAGCACAGTTGCCACCTGGGCCCCCAGGGCAGTTGGCACGGGGAGTGCTGGGAGCATCAACAAGAGGAAAAATCGACTCTCCCTCAAAAATATCCTAAATCTTTAAGCCCTGCACGGGGAATGATGCAGGAAGCTTGGTGGCAGCATCCAGGGGAGTTAAGAGGGGTCCCGGAGAGCCTTTGGAGAGTCTCTGCTTCAGCATCTTGCTCTGCTGGGCTGTGGAAATGGTCATTAAATCACAAACCCAAAAGCTTGCACTCCTAAATTTACCCTCCATATAGGACAGAAGCCAGACTTGCTTAAATGATGAAGTACAGCAGTTCAAGCCATGCTTCCAGCAAAGAACCACCATTTGAGGCCATCCTGGGCTTTTTCCTCCCTGTCCCAGTGGCATTTAGATGCTGAAGACCAGAGACTGTGGTCTCTTGTTGCTGGTTGGGTTGAGGTCAGGATTGCAGTGACCAGATGGGACAGTGGTTAATGCACAGGCATCAGGTCCCACACACATCCCCCTGTCTGTGCTCACGCTGCAGCTTCCCCCTTCTCCCAGGTTCGTACATCTAATCCCCTCTGTTTAAAGCCAGGTTTCCAGGTTGGACCGTGGGGAAGCTGCTGGATGTGTTTTATGGGCCAATACATTTTTCCGCTGAAAACTAAAAAGAAAAGAACATTTTAATTCTGATTTCTCACCCATGACATCCTGCTGCAAAGAAGTGGGGAAAGGCAAATGCCAGTGGACAGCAACCACAGTGGGCTCAGCTCAGCACAGAACAGCATGCAGCCTGGATGCATGCATGGGCTTTGGGTCCCCACATCATTCATGGGGCAAAACAAAGAATATTATCTGGAGTAGATATGAGATAGCCTGGCCAGTGCCTGCAATTCCTTTAGTCAAGCAAGCAGGAGACAAGGTTAGATAAAACACAGGTGTGACCAGGCCTTCAGCAAACCCTATTTGAGGACCCGAAGCCTAACTTTGTAAACTAAACTAAAATTTATGTTCAGACACTAGAGACCTGCAGTTTGGTCCATTCCTTTGCTCCAGAACTGAGAATCTGCTTTTCTTCATCTCCAAAGTCAGCAGGAGGCGGTTTTTGAATTTTAATGGGACCAGAGCAAAATTCTGATGTTCCAGTGTGACCAGACCTGTCAAAAAGCCCCCTAGGACTCCAAAGTCAAACTCTCTCTTTTTTTCTTTTTTTTTTTTTTAATAGACATCTTCCTGGTGACATGACTTTTTGCAAAACAACAACCAAAACGAACTACAATAAAAAGCCCTTTGTGTGCAATATTTCTATTAAAGGGTGTGCTGAAGCACAGCGGGGCCATTTCCTGCAGTGAGGGGAAGGGCAGTGCCAGGCAGGGCTCCTGCAAGTGAACAGCATGAAATTTTCATGCAAATTTCCCACCAGGGCCCCTGGAATAAAGCTTTATATTTCCCTGCCCTTAATGAATAAATCACTCAGCTCGTTAATGGAGTCTCCGGCAAGAGGGCAGCAAACATCACCTTCATCACTGAGCTGACCAAAGCATTGACGTGACCAGGGATAAATATTGCTCTTAAACTGGCGCTGATGAAGCCATGAAAACCATGTTAGCTCATAATCTCACACACAGAGAAGCAATGTGTGGATAATTGAGATGTAAGTGCTGCTCAGGCACCAACTTCAGAGGTGGTGTTTTCTCCCTTAGTAGGCAAACAAACCATTTCCAAAGCAGTGAAGCTCGTTAATATATTTTTCTTTGCCTGGTGTAAGTGTTCCCCAAGTCTTTTTGGAACTGGCAGTTTCTTCTAGGATGGCATGTGTGTCTGGAGGGGGCTTTTGCACAGCATGAAAAACAAAGAGGCTCTGAACAGGACCTCTTTATAATATATATATATATACATATATATATATTATTATATATATATATATATATCTCAGCTGCTGGTGCAGATGTGCTGCAAGAGAGGTGTTTCAGTCAGTGTCCTGTACACAGATGTGTTCTGGGGGCTGTACAAGGTCAGTAGCTCAAGCATTTCCAAAAATACACATCCTGGGAATGCCATACAGCCCAGACCTGCAGGAGCCTTTCAGAGTCAGAGCTATGCTTCTTGAAGCTCAACAAACAGTACCAGTGATGCTGCACAGGGCAAGAGCACATCACCGAAAAGGGGATTGCCACATCCCTTCTGATGCCTGTTATTGGTACCTGAGAGGGGCAGCTCCTCAGCTTTGTCATCGGGCTCTCCCTCCAGTTCTTTCTTCTCCCTCCTCCTCACCAATGAACTAAAAAGTAAATTTTCTAGAACTCATTCTTGGACAACAAGAAAGTGCGAGTGTTGAAGCAAAAGCTGTTTGTGCACACTGTTCATTGGCTGAGCACTTCTAGACTAGAAGGTTTATGGGTTGGTGTCCAAACGCAGAAGCCACAAAAAAGAGTCTTGTTGTATTTTTTAACTTACAACTTATAGGTTTTTTAACTTATGAGTAATAATATTCTTGGAAAACATGGAAGAACAACCCCACATGCCATCTGTGTCCCCAGGACTTACCCCCTTGCTCACACTTTCAGAAGTACTTTTGTTGTCACTTGCTGCATTCAGCCCCTGCCACATACTACAAACACCACAGTTTTGAGCCACAGTTTCTCTCAGCACCTCCTTCACTGCGCAGGCTCAGTAAATCCAATGCATGCACATGGAGTCCAGCTGCTATCAAGGAAAATATAAATATGGAAAGCCTACTACAAGAAATGTAGGCTAGCAGTTCCCAGGCTTTCAGTCAGTATATGAACATATGCTGGTTGTCTGCTTTAAAACTTCATAACTTGCTCACTCTGCAGAGTGCTACAAACAGACACTTTTCTGTGTGCAACTCTGACAGTTTTAATTTCAATTGTGTATAGAGGGAAAGAGGCAAACACCTCTTCATCCCTCATCATCCCTGACTGATGGATTGTACTTGTTTGACAGTTCGGCTGGTCTGGATTGTTTGGGGAGGTGTCCCTGCACTGGGATGAGCTATATCCAGTATTGCTAGTCCCATGGGGCTGCTGCTGTCTGTGCTACTAACACCCTCTTACCTGAAGGCAAATGTCTTCTTCAAGACAGGAACATCTGTAGTAATGGAAAAAAAAAAAAAAAAGTAGTACAGATTCAGGCACTGTTACTGCTTTTGGAAAAGCCCTGGGCTAAGTAAGTAAGGCTTACTAAGCCCTTAGTAAGTCTGCACCAGGACTTACCCCATCACGTCCTGGTGCAGAAGCTCATGGTTCAAATGCTTTTAAAAGTTGAATTATATGAGTACAGAGTCTCTCAAATGGTTAATGGAGCCCTCAGAAGCTGTTGAAGAGGAACGCTGGGTATTTAGATGAATACTGAGTTTATTGAGAAGACGCGGGAAGGACAGACCTCAGCTCTGTCTGCTCACATGTTGTTTCAGCTCTGGAATAATTCCCTCCTGGACCTCAAGCCCTGCCTAAGAAGCTTCTGCCTCCATCCCTACAAATGGTAGTATCCCAAAACATTGCACAGGGAGATCTGGCTCTGTCAGTGCAAAAAAAAAAAAAAAAAAAAATAAGGAAAGACAAAGGAATGCTGAAGTTGTCTCCTGCTTGCACTCAAACTTTTGCCTCCTTGCACCTCCACCAGCCTGCAGAGGTGGCACACAGAGATGTGGCCCACTGGGGACACATCCACGGGGACAAAAGCCACAGCAAATCCAGCTCAGTTTGCAGTGGGATCTGGTGTTCTGGCTTTGGGCCATCCTCCCCTCCAAGCAAAACAACTTCACCTTATTTTCCATGAAAGGAATTGAACGAGGTGTTCATCCAGGAGCTAAAGAACGTTTTACAGCTGTGAATCACGACTATGTGAGACAGGTAATTAGGTAATTAGAAAAAGTGAGTGTTAAAAAGATACCATGCCTAGAGATGAGGGCAAAGAACAAGGGGGGACAGGAAAATTCTTGCTTGAATTTTTTCAAATGGCAGAGATGCAGGAG
>VXAY01002704.1:224459-287246 GCA_013399855.1 Oxyruncus cristatus | reverse complement strand
AGGAGAGGAGGGGAGGGGGAGGGGGAAGGGGAGAGGGAGAGGGAGAGGGAGAGAATTTCCTAGGTGGTTGATTTCGCTCATCAGAATCATCAATCAAAAACTGTCAGAGAACACCAATTACACATTATATGGGCTTTGGAGCCATTAAGTGACTTTTGCAACCTTTACATTTTGATGCTGTGCTAAGCCAGAGGCACCGTTTGGAGAACAGTCCTGCCTCCAGGCATCTCCCTGGGGAGCCTTGTTTCCTATCAGGCTGAAACAGCCTGCTCTTCTTCTGGAGAATACAATTTGCTTTGTCTGCCTGGGGCTTTTGAGTCTCTCGTGTCTCATCCAGGGCTGACCAAAATGTGGTCTTATTAGAATTGGGTAAAGCTGATTGCAGAGTCATTTCAGGTCTTTGCTTTTTCATGCTGTTAATTTGCTCATTTGCTCGAGAGCTTCAAGGTGAACCTTGGCCTGGAAAAAAGCTCAGAGCCCCACCTGTCCCTAGCTCTGAACACTGTGTGTATGTGGATGTGGCTGTTGCTGGATGTGCTGGTGGAGACTTCACACAGGTGCTCCTGGAAAAAAGCCCTCCTTCCTTATGGAGGAGCCAATGTCTTGGGCACACCAAACCAGGGGGAGTGCACTTGCAGGGCTAAAGAACTCTTGAAGCTCAACACATCAAACACCACACAGCCAGCTTGTCCCCTGCTCTGCCTGTCAGCCTGCCAGGAGCTCTCTGCTTCTCATCACAAGGGCCAGACCTGGTACCAGGATGGGGAAAGGACCGTGACTCTGCAGACTGGGACTGAGACTTTGAGAGATGCTCAAAGATTGCCCCATCTCTCTGGCTGGGGAGTGAAATGCCTAACTTGCTATGTGGAAAACCTCATCCAGAAATGTGGAGAAAAGGGTTGGTTTGGGGTTTTTGGGCTGGGATTCTGGTAAAATGGTGCAGCTCACAGCTCTGCTCCTGGCTTTCTGGCGTTACTTGACAGCTTTCTGTCTTGTCCAGGCACTGCTGCCCCCAGACGTGGAAAGTGGTACTGATTCTCAGGTGAAACCATTTTGGCACAGGTAAAGGAAAGCTCAAATTGCTGACACTAACACCCAAGGCATTTTTCAGCTTTTATTCCTGCTTCACACAGGGCTCTCCAGCCTCCCATCACCCAGCTCACAACTGGGCACCTTCCCAGCCTCCTCACCCTGCACCACCTCTCCACTGTGCCTGCTGTGGCTGCCACCCAGCCCCCTGCCCCTGCTCTCCCCATTCTCGGCTCACCTCTCCCTTCTCACCCTGACTTGTTAAACCAGCCTTCCCCAGCTCTTGGTACTGCTCTCCATGGAAGGAGATAAAAAAAAAAAAAAGTTAACTTTTAAGGGCACAAGGGCTTTTCTGGAAAACCATTATGAAGATTTTCTTCCCGCTTTCTACATACACCAGCAGGGCAAAGGGGACACACAGGGCGGCTCTTTCTCCTCTCTACCCCCCTGCCTGCTCTGTGGCAGACGTTGCTTTATACTTTACCCACCCTCCCTTCCGTTTGTTTTATATTTTACCTTCTCTCTCTTGCATTTGTCCCAGTCAAAACTCACTTTTAGCTCTGATCTCCAAAAATCCCCTCGATATCTTTTGGTGAGTGCCTGCCAGCATTTCAGGGGCGTTGAGTCGTCCAAGCACATCTGTCCATCCCTTTCTCGTGATCCTGTACGAATCTCCCCACACAGGATTAGACACACACCCCTACTCAACATATGCCCTTTTACTGTTACTGCTGTACATGAGTGCAAGCCATACCCAGGTTTCCTGCAGGGTCTCTTGCCACAGTCAGGTTTTACAATGAAGTTACACTTTCTCACATGCCCCACTGACACTCTTCTTTAAGGGTTAAGGTGCCCTGAGCCTTAAAACAACTTTGAAAAGCAACTTTATTTAAATGAAATGAGTAATGGCATTAAAAAAAAAAAATGGATGAAATTGAGGTCTTATTGAAAAAAAAATGGTATTTTTATCCCTGACATCAGCCAAGCTGGGGTTTCACCCAGTATCTGAGTGAGGGAGTGCAGATGAGCTGATAACAGAAATGAGCCAGCTGTGAAAGCTGGATCTGCAATCTCAGCCTGAACTCCCCACGCTGCACAAAGGTTACAGTGTGGCTCTGCCTCTAATTGCTGTAAGAATTGCCATCCTATTGCCCACATCTTCTGCTATTCCATCAGTAACAGAAGGACACTTCTGACATAAATGAAAGGGAAAAAAAAAAAAAAAAGAACAGGTAAAACACCAAAACCCACATGTATTATCCTGCACTTATATTATGCACTTATGAAACAAGAAGGTTATTACCACAGAGAGGAATTAAGCCACAATGCTGATGCTCTGTCTCGCTGAGGGTTTACAGAGTGGTAATTAAGACAAGCACTTTCTGCATAAGAGAGCCTCATCTGCTGCAGGGGAAGAAAAAAACATTTCTGCTCATTTTAATCAGGCACTGATGGATGGTGTTAGTCAGTTATGATAACGTGTCAGGCAGAGCTCCTGTAGCTGCTGGGTAACCCCAGCACAGGTACTTCCAGTCTAGACCACTGCCCACATCACTGGGGAAGCACTCAGAGTCTTCAATGGGCACTGAACTGTTTTAGATCTGTTAGGACAGGAAAACACCAACCCTGTTGTTTATTTGTTTAAACATTTCCAGCTTTTTTTTTTTTTTTTCAACCCAGACACCAAACCCTGAAATCTCTGTGCACACCTGAAAGAAAAAACCCTTTCCCCAGGTGAGGCTGCTCCTCCCTGTGGGCATAAATCACTGAAATTCAAAGCCAGTCACACAAGCTGGACACATCTCTGCGCCAAAGGTGGACTTGAAGGACTTTATATGGTGAGTGCTTCTCTCCCGGATGATCCTTGTCCACCTCCACGAGCAGCCTGGCTTTGGGAGGCCACAGAGTCACCAGGAGCAGTGTGGTGCTTTGAAGGTCTCTTCACACTCGCCCACACCAGAGCACTGGGAGCTTTCACCCCTAGGGAGCAGGGGAATCTCCTTGTTACAGGCACAGAAACAGCATGGCAAGGATGAAGCCTCTGCAGCACATTCAAGGCCATGAATACCCTTTGCACTAAGTTGAGGTGACCTGGGAGGACTGGGGTGAGCAGGTTACACAACAGCAGGACCACGTTCAAAACAGCCTCCAGTGCTACAGCCCATGATGGGCACCAGGGCTCAACCCAAAACCTGCTGAAGGTCACTGAATGCTTCAGAGATTTCCATCTGCTTGGCATCTTTTGAGGCTGGGTGAAAAAAGAAGTGCAGAAGGCACATAACTGGGGCTGGTAGGGATGATCTCCACTGTGCTGGAGGGCAAGTGTAGAGAGTGGGTAGAAAACATTAGAGCTGGGGGCCTCAAACCCAGATGCCTAATCCTGCTCATCTGTTTATCAACAGCACTATCCTTGCAGGGTATGAGGGGTTTTGAGACAAGTGAAACTGTGAAAGATGTGCAGACAGTGAGAGAAAGCTGAGCTTCCTTCGTCAGAAAATGCTTCCTTTGCACCATCTGCTTCTGGAAAAGTTGGATATTATTTTTCTTGTCCTCCTGCCTGTCCAAAATCAGCAGGAGAATTTCTCCAGCATCTGTCTCCTTGGGACATCGTGGGCAGCTTTCATTTTATTGTCAAGCACACCTTTAAAATGCAGGGAGAGAGAAGAGCCCCCAGACGTGCCTCAGCAGAGGGCCAGGCTGGGTGACAGAGGCACATACCAGGCTCAGTGCAAACACACGTGCCCCGTGGTCCTGCTCAGCAGCCCTTGTCCTGCAGCTGCCAGAGCTCAGAGCCACAGCTGGGAGAGGGGGGGGAGCAAAAGAGAATAAAGTGGTGTTTCTTTGAGTGCAAAAGAGCCTCCCAAGGGCACAGCTGTTATTTTGAAGAGTGGAGTGGGAAAAGCCGTGGGGACTTGCTTTAGCGTGCTGCTCATTGCCAAAGGCACCGTTCGAAGGAAGAGAAAGGACCCTTGGAAAGCTCAGGCTGGGCAGCCCCTGCTCCAGGGGATCATCACTGGGAGCAGCTTTGTATCGCCCCTCAAGGCAAGACAAGGTTTTTGGAAGGGACTGGGATTTTGGAAAGCAGTATCCTTTCCACTGCTCCGCTCCCAACCGACCTCATCAGCTGTCAAGGACAATAATTAAGTGACTTGTTGGAGGTGAACTCAAGGTGGCCAGGTTGGGCCCTGGTGCAGGTGCTGGGAGGGTGAAACGATCCTGGCAGTGCTCATGGGGACAAATGGCTGGATTGGAGCAATATCTGCCTGGCCCTGCCTGCTGCTGCTGGATGACAGCCCATGCATCCAGTTCTGGAACAAGATGCTAAGGGGGCTTAAATACTGCAGTGGTGTGTTGGGACATAAGTAAAGGTAGAGTAGACTGACCAAACCGCAAAGGTTTTGGTCTTGAGTTAAGAAAGTACATAAATGCCTGGGGCGGTTCGTAGAGCAGTTCCATATGCCTGTTCCTGCAGATACAGTGTCCAGCTGTAAGTCCATGGTGGAACTATGGCAATTTCAGAAGCAAGACTTGGAAGCAAGGCTTGGAAGCAAGACCCTGGTACTGAGCTCACCATGGGATTACTGTCCCAGTGGGGTGAGGGGAAGGTCATGGGCAGAGGCACCACCTAAATCTCTCTGAGAAGAATGAGGAACTTCCAGCACATGATTACAGCCACGACCTCGTCAGCATCATGACTGTCACTGGGACTGGAAAAATGTAGATAAAGAGCACAGTTGGTGTCTCAAGGGGGGTGGATTTGTTACTGCTTGGGTTAAGTTTCTAAGCAGAAGTCAAGCAGAGAGGCACAAGGTTACAAGCAAATGCCAGTGCTCATGCAGGTTGGATTTTGTTTGGTTCAGATCTGCCTTTTATGGTATGGCTTCTACTTACCATGAAGGAAAAGAAAAAAAAAAATCACAAACTGCAGCGTGGTTTTGACTTTTAGCCAGCTCTCAGGGAAACCATGGGTTGCACTTCCATCATGTTGACTTTTACAAGCCCACAAGGACAGCAGACAGCTTCCCCCACCGGGTCTCAGACAGCAGAGGCTGCAGTTCCTGCCTTTTCCCCCAGACTGGGACAGAGGATCATCCAAAGCTCTGGGACAGAGAAGGCTGGTGCTAAATACATCCACAAGGACTTTCTGTTCAGCCTCTGTTGTGTGCTGGGGGGTGACAAAGGAGCCAGCACTCTGTCCCCAGCCTGCAGCTGCACAGCAAAGTGCAGCTTGTTGGAAAGAAACTGAACTGTCACTACCAAGTGACAGCACTGCACGTGTGTCCTTCCCAGGGACAGGAATGGAGAGGAAGAGGGACTCCTATTTCCCAGATTTTTAATTGTCTGCTCTTAAGTGCTGCAATGCAAGAGCTATAGAGACTAAAACCTTGAAACATGGGAATAACTGAGAACAGCCTTTGCTTTTATGTGAGGTGTAAACAAACAAACCAAGAACCTTTAAAAAAAAGCAACAGCAAAGAAGTCCAAGGTTCCTGGCCAATACATGAGGTTTCAAAGGCTGGATTTCTTTTTTTTTCTTAAACCAAGGTTGAATCTCTCTCAGAGTTATTCTTTAGAATAGAGTCTTGCCCTGAAAGAGGATATATCTGCCTTTCCATGCCAGGAACGAAAAATGTTGCTATTCACATCTCACTGGAGGTGCTAGACAAAAGTAAGCACTGCCTGTAAACAAACTGCCTCAATAATTAATTGCCAGCACAGACAGCACAAGAGAAAAGCTCCAGAAATAAGTTATTGCAAGTACAATTTCAAACTAACAGTGCATGAATTGCTTCTGAAAAAAGCCTCCAAAAAGCAGACCCTGAGTTTCAGAGAGATGTAAAACACCATCTATCAACTTGTCTCTGCTCTCTGAATGAAAGGCCTCAGCCTTTTCCACTTTAGGAGAGGCAACACAGCCCAGAAATGAGTTCGTGTCAACATCCCCTGGTTGGCAAAGAGATAAAAAAAGAGTTCAGATAAGCAGGGATAAGTAAGCAGTGGCATGGTCATAGGAAGCAGGGAGGAGGGGGGGGATGGATGGGTGGATGGATGGATAGATGGATGGATGGATGGATGGATGGATGGATGGATGGATGGATGGATGGATGGATGGATGGATGGATGGATGGGTATGGTCTGTGAACAACATGCTCAGTGAGACATATCATACAGAGAGAGCAGCCACATGACAGCCACAAGCATCCTTTGCTCTGGGAAGTTTTATCCAGCAGCAATGGGAAGAAGAAGATGGTAAGGAAAGCAGGACCTCTTTAGCCCCTGTTAGAGAGAGCATAGACTTTATCTGCACCCTCCCCTGAGAAGGGGCTTATGAAGAGGACAAGTTTTATCAAGGTTGGTCTGCCACATCCTTGGCCTCACCAGAGGAGCACTGCAACAATCTCTCTATCCCTCAAATGGTGCAGCCAAAGATGTATCCCAGGATGTCAGCAGAGCAGACTTTGGCACAGTCTTTATGCAGGGAAAGGCACTGGGCTGGTTACATAGATGGCTGTGTACATGTGCATCCAAAAGCCAAACTGTCTGAAACAAGGTACAAAAGGTAAGAATATGAGGTGGTCAATGCCCCAGGTCTGTCAGTGTTTGAGAGGCGTTTGGACAATGCCCTTAACAACATGCTTTAATTTTGCTCAGCCCTGAAGTGGTCAGGCAGTTGGACTAGATGACTGATGTGGAGCCCTTCCAACTGAAATATTCTAGTCTACTCTAGTCTAGTCTAGTCTAGTCTAATCTAGTCTAGTCTATTGCACTCCGTTCTATTCTATTCTGTTGTATCCTATCCTATCCTATCCTATCCTATCCTATCCTATCCTATCCTATCCTATCCTATCCTATCCTATCCTATGCTATTCTTATTCTATCCTATCCTATCCTACCCTACTCTATCCTATCCTATTCTATGATTTAGGACCATTCATGGCTCACTTTAAGCTATCATTAACAAGCAGGGGAGAGATGGCAGTGAGAGCAAGTGGGGAGAAGAAAATATAAATTAAAAAAAAAAATTAAAAAAAAATAGAAACACACACATTCAAGCAAAATTTATAATTCCCATATAAAGGAAAGAAGAGGTAATGATGCACATCAAACTAAGGAATTATCCTGCAGACTGACTAGTGGCTAATTAAATTAACTGAGCTGCAGCTGGCATTTTACTATGCTGGCATTGGACAAACCTCTGCCCCTCAGCAGTGAGAAAAATGCCACAGGAGTAGAACACGACAGCTTTATTGTACACTGCACCCACCACGAGTGGAATTGCCTAATCAGGCATTGGAATGGGCTGCCCAGGGAGGTGGTGGATTCTCCATCCCTGGAGGTTTTTAAGGTGAGACTGGATGTGACATTAGTGCCGTGGTCCAGTAACCACAGCAGGGTTGGATCAAGGGTTGGACTTGATGATCTCCGAGCTCCTTTCCAAACCATGTGATTCTGTGATTCAGTTTTGCCGAGGACAGTAGAACCGTATCAGGACACAGTGCTCCATGGCTGTATGCTAAGAGCATAGCTCTAGGATAACACATCAGCACAGCTCTCTCTGTGCACACACACTCCCACACCCTTAAAGTCTAATGGGATCCAGACAAGAAGTTAAAGTATTTCAGGTTTTAACCAGTTTGAAATGTCCTTTTTTTTTTTTTTCCTAGAAACACCAAGAGGCTGACATGACCAACAGAGCCAGCAAAAGACCTCCTAGTAGTCTGAGCCAGGAACAGGAGGTGGAAAGCAGCCAACCACGTTGGAAAGCCCAAAGATTAGATGGTAAAACTGTTCTATTACTCTTTAGGGTTAACATCCTGCTAGTGCAGCTCTGCTCTCCCATATCACTGGGGCAAGTTTAAAAGCAAAAGTGCTGAGTGGAGATACACCTGTGTTTTCACCTTTCTAGGGTATTTCATGGTCTCTGTCACTCAGCATATCCATGGGCACAGCAAAACAACAGCAACCACAGCCTGACACCAGCAGATGGGCAGAAAGTCCTTCGTAAGGCCTCCAGAGAGCACCCCTCGAATGGCAATTACTGCTTTTAGAAGAGGATTTAGTGAGTAATGGTAGAAAAGTGCCCACGCAGGAGCTGGCGGCTGCTGTTATGGAAAATTCCCCCCTGGTTTGCTCCACTTCAGTTTCAAGGAGCCTTTGGGAGAACGATGCTGTCACGATGCTGGAGTTCAAATGGAGATAATTGCTGAATCACAGCAAACATTTCACTTAAAAGTGAGCTTTAACTCTAAATTAAAGACACAGATGGGATTAGACTATTTTTTCTGAGTTTTCGTCAGACGAATTACACATTCCCTTAACAAATGGTGTAATTCTTAATCGATATTTTAAGCTTTAAAGTATGTATATGTGTTGGAAATGTTTTTGCATTTTTTCCATCCTTGAAACTAAATTGAAAATGACCAGAAAACTTGGCTGAAAAGCTCTCCATCGTGCATTTTTGTCCCCCTACATTAGGATTAAAGGTAAAACACTCAACTGGGTCTGCAACTCAATGAGAAAGCCCAGGCACCCTGGAAATCTTGATCCCACCACATGCCTTTCCCCAAAAAACTTGATATGTTGCAGAAAGGGATAATCCTATTGGTGTTCAGAGGGTGTATCTCCAGAAAAGATGGCAGGACAGACCCCACCTCGAACCACAGGAAGGGTCATCCCAGTATCCCAGGCATGTTCCTCCATCCGTCTGTAGGCGCTCCCTGAAAAAGCCTTTGTTGCCAAAACGATCTCTTCTGTACTGCACAATCTTTTCTGGATAATTACCCCAAATCCACCATGTGGGTAAAACAATTCCCATCCCTGAAAACCATAAAATGTCCCTGGGACAAGAAAGGCCATCCAGCTGAAAGGCCCTTGAGCCGAAGCACTGCGATGCTCAGCTGAAGCACTGCAGGGCAAGAGAACCAGTCACCACTTCTCAGAGATTGATGTTCCTCCAATCCCAACCTTGAAGGTCAGTTAAAGTTTTCAGAATGTACTTGGCAAAAGTTGTGCAGCTCTCACAAGCAGCTGCCTCTCCGGGGCCTGGCTCGTCTGAAGAGTGTGCCGTAACCTTCAGCCTGTCTGGATGTCTGATTCCCTGCTTGGATCCTGTTATCATTACTCACTGGGGAGACCAGGTATGTTTGAAGGAAGCCAAGTCTTCCAGCTTGTCAGCTCTGAAATATGTTGCCTGAGGCTTCCCAAGCTCTTGTTATTCCTTATTCCGTATGTGGGCTAAGGCTACCTGCAGCTCTCACCCTCTTTGCTGCACAGATGGATTTATCCTTTGACCACTGCTGTTTTGAGAGAGGGAAGAGTTGTCTGCAGCATTGGACAGGAACAGCCTTTGTTCCTGCTCTGGACAACACAACGTTGTCCAGAATTGCAGGGCCACAAAAGGACGGAGGGTCCATTGCCCAGTGGAACCTGGCGGTGAGGCTGGTCTGCAGCTGGACCTGCCTCTCTAATTTCCTCCCAGTTTGTTCACTTTTCATCTTTGGTTGTCCATGTGCCACTGCCTCCCTATGTCCTCTCACAGTGCATCTCTAAGAAAAGAGGGGTTGCTGTTAGACGAAATCACCACCACTCACACCCTCACCCCACGCCAGCACCCTCCCTCCTGACAGCGAGGCACCGGCTCTGGGATTCGTCATCTCTGCCACAGCCCAGCTCTGAGCTGCACATCGCCTTGAACGAGCTCCTGGCACTGCAGGTCCTGGAACATATGTCTGCACTGCAGGATGCCTGGGAGCAGGGACGTGTCAGGACTGCAGAGCACCATTCCAAATGCAGCCAGCAGCAGGGCTGGGAGATGTGGAAGCAGGCGTTCCCAGACTGTGGCCAGCACTGGACACCCTCCTCCAGAGCTGTTGGCATTGGACACCCCAGAAGGGATAAAATAAGGGAGATGGACCTCAGCAGGGACCCACCTTGGCACCTGGGGCCATGTAGGCCAGAGCCACTTCTGGTCTGGCAAATGCACGTGTTCATTCCATGGCAACAAGACCAGGAAGGAGGATGTGCCTGCCGCAGGCAAGCAGTGCCCCGAGCACCAGCCCTGGGGGCACATCTGCACTCCCACATTCAGGTGAATGCCCTGGCTGTGCCCAGGAGATTTGGGTGCTGCCAGCACTGCTATGGACTCAAGGAAAAGCAGTGTTTGGACACCTGAGGTCCAGGTTTCACTGCCTGGCCCCCCCTTGCCACGTGGCCCAGGCTGTCCCAAGGTGCCCCTGCAGGAGGGGGTGAAAGAAGGTGAAACCCATTCATGCTGCAGTGTGGGGGAATCCAGGCACTGAAGCTGAGGAGAGCTCCCAGCTGGGGGTGAGGAGCTCTCATGAACACCCAGGTGCCAAAAGCCAGACCCAGGGAAAGGCTGCATCAGGATGGGGGTACCTGCCATAGAAGGGATAGAGGGAGAGGGACCCCAGATAGGGATCTCTGGGAGAGTGAGCAGGCTCAGGGACACGGTAGGAGAATGTCACCATCCTGTGACAGAGGACCACCAGCGCTGCTGGATACTATTCCCACAGTAGAGGCTGCCAGGAGGTCGCTTCACTCCAGGCTGTAGGAGAAAAGCTGTATTTCCATGCAGGGAAGCAGAGCACTCCCTCACATATGGCAGCACATATCTCACCTGGGAAACTTTTAAGAAGAAGTCCTAGGAAAAGAAAAACGCGTTACGTTCAACGGCTGTTTCCCTTGTAAAACCACCTCCAAGCCTTTCCGCGGGTTCGCTGCGGCTCCATCTAGTGGGAATCTGCTGTATTGGGCCACCTCCGGGAGCGCAAGGTCCCTGTCAGACCAGAACTGCGAAACGCGAGGGGTGGGACAGAGGGAAGACTCCAGGACAGCCCCGTCTGCTGCTGGGACTGAAGGGAGCAGCCAAGCTCCGACCTCCACTTCTGCCCACGATGCCCACAGAGGCTCTGGGCAGGTGGGAGGATGCTCTCCGAAGCCGGAAAAAGCGAGGCAGGAATTCAGATCTTCCCACTCATGTGGCCCTGAATGTCTGCACAAAACCACTGAGTGTGTGCTCCTGCTCCATCCCGATGAAGACAAACTGTGAAGCTGCCTCGATGGAGTCCAGGCAAGGATTTGAGCACCTTCCACTGCTTCAGTGAGCCAGTCACTGCCTGCTCCCCCCCTCCCCTCCCATTCTGAGGATGAACCTCACTACTAAGTTTAGCCCTTAACTTTCGAATTTCCTTTGACTTTTGTTTAAAATGCCTGAAAAACACGTGATTAGATAAGAAAGTAAGTCTTTAAACCCAGGGGAGCTTTTTTACACCTCACTGGCTGCAACTCACTGGCTACGACTCCCACTACCATACCAACAGTCAAACAAACAGGTTAAACACCAGTTCGGCCACAGAATCAGAAAAAAATTGCGTATTCTCCTAAAGATAAAAAAGAGATATTGCATGAGAAAGAGAGGAACACAGGGGTGGGATGTTACTCGTGTTTTTAGCTGAACAAGGGTTATGCAATGTTCCTCGCAGGTGCATGTGCCAGTTTTCCTGCACGTCCTCCCTCCCTCAGCCCTGATGGTCCTGACTCACTGCTCAGTGTTTGCAGAGATTAACAGTCCCAGAGACACAGAGCTATGAGTTGTGTGAACAGGTGCTCCCATAAAACTCTAGTCTTAAATGTCCTCATGGAAAGATAGTGACATTCCCTGCATATGTGTGAATTTACATGGGAGAAAGTCCCTGGAAAGCAGGTGATGTTTGCTCTGCTGGTTTAGAATCCATTTCTTTCTCGTGGAGTGTGCAGAGAGATGAGATCAGCTTTTACCTGCCTTAGTACCATCACTCCAGTTTTGAATAGGAAGGGAAAAGTCAGATGAGTAAATGAAATTCATGGGCACAGATTCCTGACATTCCTGGTTTGGTTCATAAACTCTCTCTCCCCGCATTCTGAGCCTTGCACAGATGTAAGAGCTACTGTTCACGGTCAGCAGAGCTGGGTAAGCTCAGGTTTAGAATTAAAGGCCCGAGTTCACTGACGCACTTCAAGCAGTACCAGCACCCTGGCATGAGGTTGGTATCACTGTTTGGAAGGGGGTTTTAACCTCAGGATGCTGCAGTGCTGTTGGAGAGGAACTGTGTGAGGACAGCAGAGGGGACTCAGCCTATCAGAGTCATCTGTGCTCTGTAATTACCACACACAGCACTTTCCTCAAGGAGCATGTTGATGAAGTGAGTCTGGCACCAGCCTGCCCTGGGAAGCACCAGGAACACGGTGTGACCACAGGGAAAACTCCCAGAGAGACACTGACGGGTGAGACGTCTGAGCTGAGGTTTGAGCAGAGGCTGTGCAGAGGGATGGGGGTAGGATTGGATGCCTGAGATCCAGGTCCACAGTGGGATTGTCACAGGTAGCTCTCAGAAGGCAGCTCAGCCACCTGACCTGAAGGCTCAGCAGTTCAGTGAAGACCCTCTCCCAAAACACATTGGCTTCTCCGAACGCCATCCCAACAAAATCTTAACAGGGAACAGTACCATTTGGTGGAGGCATCAGCAGAACTGTTTTTATGCAACCTTAAAAGTGGCCTGTGCTGTTGTGGTTCATGGCGGAGAAATGCCACACGCTGTCCAAGTTCCCTTGGGGTGAGCAAAGTGAGGACAAGGTGCCCTTTCATACAGGGTGGGTGGGCAGAGATGTCATTTCCACATGCCAGCGGCTTCACTACACCTCAGTTCTCCCCTGGAAAGGGATTCTGTGGAAATAAACCCCTGGAAGCTGCGGTAGCATTGGGGCGGGAAAATAATAATTTTCCTCATATTCAGAAGAGGAAAAATCAAGCATCGTCACTTGTATCAGCAATTGTGGGGCCAGCAGGACCAGGGCAGGGACCAGATCCCTGTACTTGGCACTGGTGAGGTTGCACCTCATGTCCTGTGTTCAGTTTCGGGCCCTCGCTACAAGAAAGACATTGAGGCAACAAACCTGGTGAAGGGTCTGGAGCACAAGTCTTTATGAGGAGCAGCTGAGGGAGCTGGGAGTGTTTAGCCTGGAGAAAAGGAGTCAGGAGAGACCTTATTCCTCTCTACAATTCCCTGAAAGGAGGTTGTAGCCAGGCGCAGGGCTGTCTCTCCTCCAAAGTAACAAGGTCGTAGGACAAGACGAAACGGCCTCAAGTTGTGGCAGGGGAGGTTTAGACTGGATATTAGGAAACAATTCTTCACCAAGAGGGCAGTCAAGCATTGAAACAGGCTGCCCCGGGCGGTGGCGGGGGCGGTACTGAGGGTGTTTTCCAGCGCGGACGATCCCGCGGCTCTGGAGCAGGGGGCGACAGAGGCCGCACGGAGCGGTAGCACACGGAGCGCTGCCCACGGCCCCCCCCCCGCCGCGGGAATCCCGCTCCGCAGGCTCCATCCCCGCAGGAGGGTCTTCCCGGGTCATGCCCCGCTCCAGCCGGCACCGAACAGCTGCCCGGGACCTCGGCAGCCGCCTGTTTTTAACCTTTTCCCGGCCCCAGCCGCTGTCTGGAGATGCGCGCCCTGGAGGGAACCGGGATTGCGGACGCGGAGTGCGAGGGCTGGGAGCAGGAAGGGACCCGGGCTCCTGCGAGTTCCCACTGTGATGCATCCCAGTTCAGAGCTCCCCGGCAGTGACACACCTACACTTTCGCCTCTCCCTGTCTCACGACACGCTGCTGTGTGTTATCCGAGTGTTACACGAGTATTCCAGGAGCCAGGCTCTGTGCTGCCATGTCCCTCGGTGCCTTCACAGAGAAGGTTGTTGGCCTTAGTTCTTCAGGCATCCACAAAGACACTGTCCTTTCCAGCCCAGTCCAGAGAGCAGCCCTGTGCTCTGATTTTCTGCTCCCTCTGCACAGCATTGCCCTTTTGAGACTTGAGGTCCAAACGAGTTCCAGCATTTCCCGTTTCTTTCCTAATTCCTTTGTCTGTGGCTCTTTGAATTTCCTATCACAAAATATAAAAAAAAACCTAGAAAACCCATCTCAGTCAAGGGAGGCGAGACAGAATAAGGAACTTTTTGCAGGTGTTTGTGATCAAAGCTTCACAAGCAGGGACTGCAAAGCACAAATCCAGGTATTTCCTCCAATGACGTTTTCACGGAGGTGACCAAACGCCTTAAGGACTGATGCAATGAAAAGCTGTAGACTTAATAATTCTTTTTACTGTCACCTTTCTTTCCGAGAAGCAAATTTGACTTACATTTTGGAGTCACTGTTTTCCATTTACCTCATCAGTGCTGATTTTGGAGTGGATCCTTTCCTCCTGTGGGGAATCAGGGAATAACCTCCAGCAACTGCTGTGCATGTCCTGGCTCATCTGAGAGAATGTTCCCAACTGTGCCACATCCAGGGCTGCTGGGCTGTGGCTGTTACAGCCTGTTCTTTGAGTACCAAACAAGCAATTACTCCAGTTAATAAAAAGCAATTATGGATGACTCTGAAAACTGAAGAGTCCCTTCCCTCTACCAACAGCAGGACTAATAAGGGAAAAGACACTTGCAGACAATATTTTTCTTTTTTTTTTTTTTTGGTTGAATGTGTACAATGTACAATTTTTAATTCGTTTTCATGAGAAGAAGTCAGATGGGCCTGGTTTTGGGTAGCCAGAACTTCTGAGGAAGCAAAACTGTCTCTGAATCCCAAACAAGAGCAAACAATTGCAGTGACCCAGATGTTGCTGTCCCTCAGAGGTACAGGATGGAAACTCAGAGACTCCAGATGTGGAGTGATGCTCTGCAAAGATGCACAGAAACAGGATGAACGCACAACTTCCTGAAGACACAAGTGCCAAGTATTCCCAACAACCCTGGAATGATTCCTTCATTGTGATGCTCATTCTTGTGAAAACTGATCTTGTTGTTTGAGTAAGCCTAATTTATGGCATAGGCTATAAATTACAACTCCCTTTATATTAATTTTCTTCTCTCCCATTTTCATTTTGTTCTATGAAATAGGAGACTCTGTTCTTGTGTCTCTCAGCATCCTCACAGCTACAAAACTGCTTTGAAGCAGAATTGTTTAAAGTTATGAAAACACAGTGTAAGGAAACCGTGATGTGACCTGCAATGTCTTCATAAATGACTAAGAGCAATGTGAAACACAGCAGCAGTATATTTGTACAGATAAAATTACACATGAATATGTTTTTAATGTTTTATTCATAGCTGCATTGCACTGATAAATTATAGGGTACAAACTGTGTGACAAGACATAATTAGAAGCACTGTTTATTTTAATTAAGGCGTATTATTAGATATAGTATTTCAGATCCTCAGAGGTGCAGCAATGGGTCTCTAAAGGGGTGTATGCAAAACATCCTCTCATCGTACGAGAAATCTTCTTCATGTGCTGTAACTCCTGTGCAAAATATACTCATAGAGGAAAACAACTACCTCTTGTAAGTGTTTGGGAAATATTGCTTTGCTGGTGAACATGAGAAACAGGGTCTCATGGGGGAAAATATTGCTGTAACTCAGGGATTGAACAAGTGGCAGAAGAGGCTCTTGCCTTCCGACATATTCCACACTGATGGTGAAAAGGTTTTGCTGCTTGGTGATGTGGGGACATCCCTTGCTGGCCACAGATGTCTTACCTCTGGGCTGGCATCAGGCTGTGGTGAGGGGCAATGCAGGGAAAGGTGAGTCCTGCCCAGTGGCTTCAGTTCTGCCCACACAAGGGACACGTGTAGCAGGTGAGTGCTCCAGGGTAAAGACACTCATGGCTGACCCGGCCACCAGGTGCTCTGTGTTTTGTTCCTTCAAATGCATGTTCCCTGTAGATGAACAGGTGAGTTTTCCAGTGTTTCTTTTGCAGGCTTGGAGGGCACAATTGTGTGTGCACATCTCTCTCTGGTGTCAAATAAAATTTCTGCCTAATACAGGCTGAGCTCAGAGCCGTTGCCTGGGGAGGTGAGACACCATTGCGGTTTTCTTTTCTGACGTTCCCAGCTGAACAGGTAGAGGAAAAACTTCACACTCCAAAATCTACCCATCCACCTACATCTGGCTTTCCACCTGCTGAGCCTGCCCTGGGTGCTGCTCCCTGCATCCTTGTCTGGATTGCAGCAGCATTCCTGGGGTCGGCAGCTGCCACCCTACCTGTGTCCTGGTCCCAAGCTGCCTCCTGTGCCCAGGCTGCTCCTGGGACAAGGGCAGCTGAACCACCTGGCACAAGGCATCTGCTCAGGTAAAGCCGCTTTTGTGTGGAATGATACTGCAAGGCCAGCTCAAATCAAGTGTTGTTTACAGGGGGAGGTAATAGCTAAAAATGGAGCAGTTGCACCAAAAGCTGAACTTGGAAAATCTTTCACCCCACAACTCAGATTACTAAGTCCGTGTCTAGAAATCCTAAAGCCACAAAATTGAGCTCTGAAGCTGGGAGTGGGAGGAGCCTGGCACTGGGCAAACAGGCTGAATCAGGACCCTGGTAGCACCCTCCTTCTGCTGTTTCTACAGAAGAGCTGTATCTGACCATCCTGGTTTTGGCCCATACTCGGTTGACTTTGAGGTGCCACACTGGGATGATGAGATTTCTCCTGGAATGCCCAAGGACTTGGGTCTTTTTAACAATATTTCAAACATCCTGTCATTTTAAGCCACTTTGGGAAAGTTGCACTAGTTAATCATCACTTCCACAAGTGGAAAAAAAATGACAAGAACTATCTCTAGAGAAAGTTTCCATCCCTGAAGGCCAGAAACACTGCCGTCTCTTTGCTGGAAACATCAGAAGGAAGGAGATCTCTGAATTTTAATGCATGCTTCTGCATATGATAAAGCCCATGTGAGAAGATGGCAACGGGGCTGCTGCCTGTGTGGGCCACTGAAGATTTGTGTTCCCAGGCGAAGGAGAGGACAGATAAAGGTTACAGCAAAATTCAGGGATGTTCTTTATAATATCCACTCTCAGCACACGCCGAAGCAGCGTTGCCTGAGCTCCACTCTGGGTTATTGCAGCAACACCCAGCCAGTGCAATCCCACTCCAGCACTGCTGCTCCAGCCCCTTTGCCGTGAGCTTTGGCATTGATTTGTGGGTGGGGAAGAAGGAGCTGCCAAGAGCAGCCATGGAGTCCTCATCTTTGTTCCACTTTCATGTTTATAGTTACTGTTTTCTTGCAAACATGGGCACTGAGGGGCCAGGCTGGCCAGCCTGGTGTGAAGGCTGCCCGCACCTGACACACGATATCATATAATCTTGACTCCCTCACCTTTAAGACCTGACCTGATTAATTAGACTCAAAAACCACAGGTGTCTGCCAGGTAGGTTCTGGAGCCCAGGAGGGAGCCTGGATGGATGCAGGTCAAGGCAAGGTGATCTGTGGAGTGATTCTTGAGTTAAATAAACAGCAAAACAGGGCAGATGAGCTGCTCTCCAGGTGCGCAGCCAGTCTGGGCAGCGTTTGATTGGGCGAGAAGCTGCAAAGGGTCAGCAACAAACAGTATCAGGGCACAGGCAGATGGGAGCAGGGATTCATCCCTGGGACCATCTGAAGGTAGGAATTATGCCTTAAGACAAGTGTTCTGGTAAACAGGAACGATCTTCTGTGGTACGCTGTTACAATGTTTACTCCAGATTTCAGCTCATTCCACTTTTATTAACACCAAACCAGGGTAAATGTGTGCAAGTGTTTTCATTGAAGTGCAACAAAGAATATTAAGAGCAGAACCCTGAAGTGTGAGCGCCTGTCCCCGATTATACCAGGAGGTTTCTCTAGGGCAAGGGGGATTCCAGAGATCCCATGAGAGGAGGCTGCTCCTCAGCTCCCCGTCTCACACACCGTGCCTCCGGTAGGAGCACACGGCACTTCCCGGCTCAATCTCCTGCTCTAACAAAGGGGCTGAAATCAATCGTCCTGAAAAAGAGAAGACAAATCAGGGCAGTCCATATCAATGTGCTTCTTATTAAACGGAGAGGAAAGGCTTTTCCCAGCCACCTACGCAGATGCACACATCCGCAATTAGCTTTTTAAATTCTAAATCAAAGCAAATTAGCAGTCTAGAGCTGAGCAGTAAACATGATTTGATTAGGCATTTCATACCCAGGATACAACAGGATTTTTTTTTTTTTCAAGAACTCAATTACCATCATGATCCTGCGTTCTCCATGTTATAAAGAGCTCACTGCCCTGGGTGACAGCTCAGCACACAGGGTCAGCTTTTCAAAACTCTCCTTTAGCTCTGGAACACTGAGTAGATACTGAGATAGCAAAGGTCTGGCAGCTCTGCAGCTCAGCCCTGCTGAGAAGGACCTGGGGGGACGCTGGGGGATGAAAAATTGGACATGACCCGGCAGTGTGCACTTGCAGCCCAGAAAGCCAAGTGCACCCTGGGCTGTATCACAAGCAGCTTGTCCAGCAGGTTGAAGGAGGTGATTCTCTCCCTCTGTTCTGTTCTTGTGAGTCCCCACCTGCATCCAGCTCTAGGACTCTTAGAACAAGAAACACCCGGACCTGTTAGGGCTCTCCTGTGAAGAGGTGAAGAAACATTTTATGCTGAGGCTGGTGAGACACTGGAACAGGTTGTCCAGACAAGTTGTAGATCCCCCATCGCTGGAAGTGTTTGAGGCCAGGTCTGATGGGGCTTTGGGTAACCTGTTTTGATGAAAGGTGTACCTGCCCATGGCAGGGGGGTTGGTCTATATGGTCTTTAAGGGCTTTTCCAACCCCAGTCATTCTATGAGTCTAGAGAATAACACAAACCCCTTGGTTCTCTAATTCTTATTTAAAAACTTGTTTCTATAACTGTGGTTGATGAGAAGAGCTTGAAAATACGCTTAAAGCTTAAGCCTCCCAAAATGAAATGGCAAAAACGTGTTTTAAATGTCATAAAACCCAAATCAGCCTCTGGATCCTAAGCTCTCCGGGGCTGCAATAGCAAGTGCTGGTGTTCACATGACTCCAGTAAACCACATAATTTCAGATGGTCCTTGCACAGGCAACCCCACCTGCCTGATGCTGCCAGACCAACAGAGAAGACTAAGGGTCCAGAGGAACTTTGCAGTGACTTTGTCCATCACTAAGGTCATGTGCTTGAGAGCTATATGGCAGGTGAACCCAAATGTGAGAGACAAGGATGTGTCTCTGGGAGACTCAGCATACAAACGTTTCAACAGTTAAATATGCGGCATTAGATAAATGTTTAATGCTCATTAGCACTAAATTAATGTACTCTTGCAGGGGGATATTTGTATCCAGCAAACATCACACACTTGGAATTGTTGTGATGGTGAATATATAAACAGTAAATCTGTTATAAGCCTGTCTGTAAAGGGCTTGCTTCTCACCAACTTTCCATTTACTCCAAACGCGAAGCAGGAGGCGAACATCTGGAACACAGTGCTCTGCCAGGCTAAGCAGAGCCTAAGAAAATCAACAGACAAAACAAACTACCATCAGCAGACTCGTTATAGCCATCCCAGAGCACCTCCACAACACAGTTTGGTCCCTCCAAGCACTTTTTTCTCTGCTGTCCTAAAGAAAAACCCTCCTGTGCTCAGTGCTGCCTTTAACAGCATTTGGCCACGAGGAGCATGAGGAACACCAAGCCAAATGTGACAAGCACAGCCGGGAGGAGAAGCAGGGTGTAGGTGACAGATGGATCACAGATGTGCCATGATTCCCATCCTTCCAGAAGGGAACATCCTTGCCCTTGCCATGACCACAATGCACAAGTGATCTTGTGTTCCTTGTTAGAAGCCATAGGACCCTGGGGCAGATGTTACTGGTCTTTTTTAATGCTGCTGAGTTATGAGTGTGAGTTTTCATCCTTGCTGAAACTGGGATTCACTGACAACTGGCAGAGCACAGAACTGCAAGGGAAGTCAGCAATGAAACCAGCGGTCTGGCTCTGCACCTTTGCAGCCACAAAACACACATTTTTGAAGAAAATTGCCATGATGGGCAAAAATTAATCAGGAGCGGTGAGTTGAGTTAATGCAGGAGGGTGGGAGCAGATGGCTGTGGCTCTGTTTGTGTTGCTCATTGTCAGGCTGTCCCTCTGGTACCTGGGTAACCCCAGCTCCAGGGCTTTTGGTGTAGTTCTAAGTTTGGAGATAATCACAAGAGGTCAGTACAGCTACTCCCATGCTTCATGTTAAATGTGTTTTCACTCCCGAGGGACTGAAGTTACCTGGACTTTCTTCATTGGATTCATGAGCTAAAGGGCAAAACCCAGAGAGGGCAACTTGGTCTTTGATAAACATATTATCTCTGTATGGCACAGAAGGGCTTACTGCTTCCCTAAAAATCCAGGGAGCCACCACAGCAGAGCAAATCAGACTTTCTGCAGAAAGAAGTAAAGCAGCACTGAGTGCAAGAGCTCCTTCAACCTCCTTTGTCATTTCCAAATCTGATGAGAAGCCCAGGAATCAAGTTTTTCCCACTATGAAATAAAACCCAGTGCCAGCTGGTGTTTGGTATGGGTGTTTCTCAAAGGGGAAGGAATGGATTTAAATCTTTACTGGTAGAAAAAGAGTTCAGTTTCTGCCTTTATATTTCCCACGCTGAGCTTAAAAATTTTATAGGGTGGCGCTATCAAAGCTGTCATTTTCCTGACAGTCCTACAAAGGACACACCTCTCCTTACAACTCTTTTTTCTTAGTTCTTAGAGGCTGCTTAGGAGAGAAACTTCACCTGTGCTCAGAAAGGGATCCGTGGCTGTTTTGCAGCTTGCATGTGGAGGGAAGGTGATGCATTTCTGGGGAACTATGTAACTGAAGGTTAAACAACTAATAACACCAGTTACATCACCTAAATAAATTGCTGAACTGCCCTTAAGCGCTGCATGATCTGCTCGTGATGTTGCTAGAGGTGATACAAGAAGGAGGTGGTAAGTGAGCGCCTATGCCCAGTGTGGTGCTTGAGGAAAAAACTAACTTGAAAAGTTTCTCTCCTTATTTGTACAGAGTTTGGAGAAACTGCAGTGTTTCAGCAGTTATGAAGAGATGCTGCTGCAAAACTGCGAACGAGAATTCCCATTTCAGTTTCCCCACATTGAGCACGTTTGATTATAGTGGTATAAAATGATTTGTTTCTGCTTTATTTTCTCAGTTAGTTTCATATCAATTACTTTATTATTTGATACTTTAATAATTCATTTTGCCTTCCTAGTCGAAAAGCCCCAAACTGGTTTCATTAAAATCAAGTTTCTTGCAATATACTTCAATTTAAATGGAATAATTTACTAATTTGTCAGCTCCCAGAGGCTCCCAGCCTTACAAAATCACACACACCATTTTTGGGCAGGGTACATTTTCTTTCATTGCTCAGAGGCACCAGCATGGAATTTCCACTCTTTCTTGCTGTTATCCCTGCAACTCTTTCAAAGCAAGCACAGCAGGACTACACCTCCATGGGATGCTCAGCTGTTTCAGCTGCAGGCTGGGGACCGGTGGCTCTGTTCCTGGGAGCCATCTCAGCCCATCCCATCACATCTCTTGCATTGCCTTGCCCTTTGCTGACCCAGCTATTGATCTCAGCATTTCATTTAGCCCTTATACCTTTCTGGGTTCTTATAAAGTCCCTGGGTCTCACATCCATGTGAGCATGGGTTTTATAATGGCTCTGTAAATAGTTTATCATTTGAAATGATCTGCAGAGAAAGGTAGAGCAGCTCCAGCCCCTGGACAGGTTTTGTTCTCTCACCACCATATTGCTCATGAGCGACTGATGCTCCCAGGGGTTCCCACAGCCCAGCTCAATGAACTGGGGAGCAAATATGTTGGGGGAGATGATGTCATTCACTCAATCAGATGATGTCACCAGATAAAAGAGAGGAGTTTTCAATCACAAAAGCCCCCCTCCAGGTGCAGGTGCAATTCAGAGCCTGGCCACTTTGATCATCTCTTCTAGGAAGATATTCTCCCTCCTTGCAAAGCCTTTTCTCGGTTTCTGTGTCATCACAGCTGTAAGTGCTTCCAAGGGTTTGTTCATATTGGCATTTCACCACAAATGTAAACAAATGGACCTTTGATGGAGTTTGCTTTTAATCAGTTTCAATTTCAGGTGTTTTGGTACCTTACGGTAAAGTGAATCAGAGCAGTTTACAGAAACAATTTTCTTCTACCTACCTTCTGTCCCCAAGATGAAGAGAGATACCTCTGTAATAACCAGACTTTATTATATTGTCTGTTCCGCGGAAGTAGAAATGCAGTTCACAATAAAAAGCTTCATGGGATGGTAAGAGAGGAAATGAAGCCATATCAGTCACTGCTGACAGAGAGGGAAAGGCTCCACAAAACAGACTTGTTGAGATGTTCATTGCAAAGACGCTCTGGAGAAGCTGCCTGGTGAGCGAGTGCTCCATTTCCGCTCCAGAGCGGTGCCATGACCCCACGTTCAGGTGAGGAATGGAAAGCTGAAGAGCTCAGACGGAAATGAGAGGGTTTGGAGACAGATTGGAGGCCAAGGACACAAAATATATTGCTTTTAACGCCCTCAGTAGCATTTTTAATATCCTGGATAGTTTTTACATTGTGCTGGGTGGCACTGGGGAGGCCAGGTAAAGCAGGATTCAGCCCAACAGCAGCCAGTGAGTCTGGAAAGTTAAATTCATGGCTGTTGCAGTCTTTTCTGGGCAGAGAGGGAAAAGAAAGAGTCAGGGGCGAAAGCAGTGTGGAATGAGAGGGGAAGGAGCACAGGACTGACCAACACACTCACTGCTGGTATTGCCAGGGAGATGGGAGTCTCACTTTCACTCAGTCCAGGTAGGGTCAGATGGGTTTGTTGTGTTTGAAACTCTGCTGGAGAGGTGATTTAAATTGCCTTGGACCATAGCTCCTCTGAGTTCTCCCCTTAGGTGATGCGAACTGTCAAGCCCCTCAGCTAAAGGATGCTGGAAGTGGAGGAAGATTTCCGTGTTTTGATTCCCCCCTTTTCCTCCCAGTGCCTTTCATTCACACCTGCAGAGTCCCTCCACCACAAAACTGCACTTGTCTGTATTATCTTTGTAGCCACAGTAACACTCAGGTTTGGTTGCTGGAGGAGTTACCACCGCAGGGCTCTGTGGATGCACTTCCCCAGGTGAGCAGCAGAATGTCACTGCAGACAAAATGAAGTCACATCTGGTTTACCTCACATCTCTCAGGGCCTTGGAGCACACAGTGCCCCTGGCTTTTCAGCTCCTCCTGACTCATCTGCAATTCAGATTTCTCAAAGCTGGCCTGGGGGCTCCAGGCTGCCTCTCTCCATGCTAGGATGGAAGCCACGATTGTCATGTGAAAAATCACACTCTTCTCCCACCTACTCCTTTGAAAATATTTAATTGTTTTTAACAGAACATAGACAATTCTCAGCAATTCTTCCTCTGGGAAGGCTGGCTGACTTCATCTGGTATTACCACTGAGCTCCTCTTCCTTCCTCTGCCCCAGCCTGGCCTCTGCAAGGCTGGTGGCCTCCACCTCTTTTGGGCCCCAGCCTTCCCAAATGTAGCTCAAGTGATAAAGACATTTCTCTGTCTTCTCTCACAAAGTCTCTTCATACTGCAGGAAGGGACTGTATGACATAGTTATTGTCAATAAAAGTCTGAGATTTTATTACATTTAAATGTCAAATCCCAAAAGCCATGAAAATGGTGAGGATGTATCACTGCTTATTAAGGTATTTTCAGTATCTGGAAGGACAAATCTCCTGTCACCAGAAAGGAATTGACCCCAACACCCCAAGTTAAATGAAATCGAGTGAGGATCAGTCCTATACAGCCACGGAGAGCAGGGAGGGAAACTTCTGTTTCATCTCTTTCATGTAGCTGCTTCATTTTGAAGTCTGTAGTTGACATAATAATAAAATTTGGCCTCTTGAGCTTAAAATAAATAGTTTTCTTTTTGGTGTAGCTTGAACAAGGAAACACTCTAGGCAGATCCATTCAAAGCTGTCTTGTCCCTGCTACTGATGCTTCCTCCCTGACAGACACAGCCTGGTCTCCTGACAAAACAGTGCTAGAAGATCAGAGGAATGTACCCTGTTGGTAAAGGTGGCAGTATTTTCCCAAGCATCACTCACTCTTCACACTTGCCTGCAGGTTAAAATTCCCTTAGCAGAGCTCTGAGCATCCCCTGAGGGCTCAGTCCTCTGGGGAAAGCTCCTGAATCCCACTGAGGAAGCTTCTCAAGCATGCCCTTCCCTCGGGAGGAGCTTATAGTTTTTCAAAGAGACATTGGATCTCTTTTTTAAGGAAATGGCAGCACATTTCTAACCCACTCCATGCTTAGCAGCCAGTACAGGGATCCTACTCTGTCTTCCAAAAAGCTTGGATGGGCAGCAAACTCAGGATGGTGACATATTCACAGCAGAATGGAACGGGCTGGGTAGGCGCTGCTGGTCCATCTGCAGCACCAGCCAGGCTCAGGTATTTAGGAACCCTAACAGCTAGAAAGTCCTTTTTTCTTAAACACTACCAGACATTCTGAAGACTAAGAAACAAAAAAGAGGGAGGTGTCTGCAGCCTGCACAATGAATTTTAGCAAATGAAATTATTGGGACTTATGCCTGTCTTGATTTCACAGCCCTGCGGCTAAAGCGAAGCATCTGCAACTTCCTTATTAACACTTTTGTATGCATTAATGCTATTCCATAGAAATTCTAGGAAAGCTTACCCCTATTAAACCCTGGAGTCACTAGTAAAAGTTTGTTATGAGGGGCCAGCCTGTCTCTTTCCTTGTGTTATTTGTGTGCATTCTCTTTCTTCTGCTGCTGTTCCATGGTTCTACTCCTTTGGTATCACTTCACTCCTGCTGTGAGCAGCACAAGGCAGGCAGAGGGAAAGAGAAAGGAAGTGGGGCTCCCTTGGCTGCCAAGATGTGAACTTTGAATTTAGCTAACCCGGAATTTACTCTCTGCTTTGCCACTCCCAGTGTAAATTTCCATCCATTAAAAGGGTAATTCTTACCTAACATCCTTTAGTCTATGTAACCCACCTAAAACCTCAGGATATTTAAACATAAAACACATAAAAATCAACAGAGTTGTCTCCTCATCTACCCCGTTTGCTTTGAGGTGAGACAAACAAACTGAAATGCACTTACAATATGTCTGACGGAATATTAATAGTAGAGCTGCCTAACGATTAAAGCTGCACCACCTTCTGAAACACAATCGTTCAGGTGCTTATTGCTGCACTCAGAGCTTTCACACACTTGAACTGCAGCTCATTTGTTTATACATAGCTCAGTCCAAGAGTAAACAAGCAAGAGGTGTGAAAGGTAGAACGAAAGGCTTCTGTACATACATCAGTACAAAGGAAAGGAAAAGAGAGAAAAAGGAAAAGAAAGAACAAGAAATGGAAGAGTAAAAAAAGGAAAAGGCAAGTCTGCTGCTCAATGTGGCATGGGACCTAGAGATTAAAGACACAAAGAAGGCCATGGTACCCAGTAGCTGTTTTCTCTTTTAACAGTTTTGGGCTTCCCCACACAGGAAGACAAGGATTTACTGGAGCAAGTCCAGCAGAAGACCATCAGTATGATCAGGGGGTGTAAGTACACAGTGCCCAAGGAGGGCCTGAGCTGAGTGTGCTCAGCTCTAAGAACAGAAGGACTTCCAATGGTTTGTGACTACCTCCTGTGAGGGGAGAAAGAAGGTAAGAGCCGGACTCTCCCTGGGGGCACATGGGGATGAAATGAGCATCCACAGCCACTTGTGGAACAATGGATTGTCTGGTTAAATAGCAGGATGGTTTATTTATTTCCCTGAGGGCAGTAAAAAACAGAAACAAGATGCCCACAGAGGTTGTGTTATTTCCATCCTTCGAGACATTGAAAATTTGACCTCGAGGTCTGTGCCAGCTGTACTTCAACAAATCTGTTCTACAATTCTACTTGATGGCTCATGGCAAAGAAAGCTGCAGGGTGACAACTGGAGACCATGCCTCCCTGACTTCCAGCAGATCCCTGACTGATGGAAATTCTTTGCTGTTACAGACATGTTCTATATTTACCTTTAAATATCTGCTTTATCAGGGCAGATTTTCTACAAGGAATGCAAGTTTGTATCACGGACCTTATGTTTCTGCAAGCAACAAAACAACATTTTTCCTGAGTGAGAAGGACAGGATCAAATCAGACACTTCAGTATTACAATCTTCCATTAGGGGAAAAGCATGTTTCAAACAGCTTCCTAGTACCAGAACACTTCATCAAACCCTTTCTCTACCCCTAATCACACGCACAGTTAACATCTGTGCAAGCCAGTTGGCTCTGGACAGCTCCTGCAGTTCTTGAAAGACTATTTCTTGGCAGGTTCTGTTTTTCACTCTAATTGAAAGGTTAATAAAATCAGTCATACTTGTATGTTGGCTAAATAAACACACTGTCTCCACTGATGATGAAACAGATGCATTACCACTCACGTCTCCCACGGGGTTCATTTGTTCCATGATCACATTTGGTTTCCTTCAAGCTTCTCTATGCAGTACCTGACAGCATTTTGGATGGTTTTCATATGGAAATTTACCTTTCAGATGCTACTGCATTCACACATCTCAACTCCAATAGTCTTTGGCAAAGGTATTGCAGATCCTCAACATTTCTTCACTGTGCAAAACGTGGAAGAAGCTAATCCTAAAAAAAGGTTGAAACTCTTAGTGAGCGTAAATACACTATGGAGTCAAGTTTCAGCCTCAAGTTGCTGAAACTGCCAGTGCATCCAAACCTGGCTTCTCTCTGCCTCTCCCTCAGGCCAAGTCTCATCTTGCACCAAGCTGTTTTTCCAGGTCTCGTTGGCTTCTACAACCAGTCCTGCAATTTCACGTGCCTCGAGTCTGCTTTCATGACCAGCTGAACTCCTGACACGTGTGTGTCTCTTTGAAACCAGCATTTACACTCAAAAGGGCAACACATGGTTGGTAAGGCAGGCAGAAGACGTGCTGAACGCACAACAGGTAGGAAGTAACATAATTCAAGTTAAGTTTTGTGTAGCACGACATTTCCAAACTAGAGCTGCAACAGCTGATCCTTGTTTTAAAGGAAAAGGCATCCTAAAATTTTTCTGCAACCTGGTAATTGGTACAATGAAGAAAATCTCAAGCCATGCAAGGATTAACAGAGATTTAGATAATTTCAATATTACGCTCTGAAGTGAAAAAAAAAAAAGTGTACTTATTTCTCCATTAAAAAATAGTATTTATGCAATGCATCACTGAAGTTCTTTAGGGTGGGATTTATCTTACTTATTTTGTGTTCTGAAAGATATAGGTAGCCAAACTAGTCTGCTGAACTGTTAAGAGATGTGGTTTCTGCAGGGCTCTTTAAGTTAGGTTTTAGAGATGTTCTCTCCCTCCACTGACAGTAAAGGGAAACCAGACTTGCCAGGTCTGCATATCCCAACAATTTAAGTCATTTGCACAACAGCTCATCAACCGACAATTAACTCCCACTGCAGTCGCTCCTTCTTTTTTTACTATTTTTAAAAGTTAAAGCTTTGGACTTCCAACCTTAGGTCTCCATGTTACAGACTTTCCCTCAATCTATCTCATAATGAAGAGAAACTGAGGAAATGAAGGGGAAATGGAGAGCTGAACGTCACACTCAGAAAAAGCACAAAACACTGACATAACAAGTAAAGGGCATTTGTGAAAAAATACCATTTTCTCCCACAGCTTCTTAATCTTCAATTCACCCAAAACCATCTTGAGCCAAAGCATATCATTCTCATTTATCACATTTTGTCACCTTACCAAAAGTCTCACTGGTAGAAATTTCACCATTCTTCTGATCCTCACACAGCCCCTTACTGCTTACGACAAAGAAGCCAAATCAGGAGCAGCTCAGGATATGGAAATAGCTGAGGAACCGGCGCCAGCAAAAACAGGCAACAGGCACAGTACTGACCTCTGTGGGACTTCATTTATCTTGACAGTTACCACACTGTGTTCTTACAGCAGGAACTTGTCATTCACTTAAGCTCTTTGTTGAACTGGGGCACTGGGAGAAAGGCAGGACAATCAGTGGTCCAGCACCACCTGGATTTACACTTAAAGCCACAGCACAAAAGAGAGATTTGAAATGAACAATTTCCACGATGAGGGAGTGCAGATACTCACTTGTCTGTACAGCATCAGAGCTGAATGCCTTGCTGATCGGAAAATAAATGCTTTTAGGACCACTTTTTTATCTACTGGAGTCTAAACTGATAAAAATGGTCAAGTCAGATTACTAGAACTGTTGTGTGTTTTAGAAAATACGACTGAATATAGATTTGGGAGAATGGTTTTTTAATATTTATTTAGTAAAACTCACTATACAAACAAGAAGTTATCACAACAGTGTAATAGGTAGGGTTGTAGTTTCTCCTTCCTTCAAGCTGCTTCTTTGCTTCAGTAAAAACACACATACATTTACAACGATTTCCCTTTAAAGCACTGGGATTCATATATTAAAACATACCTGGTAAAATAAGCTTAAAATAATTTCACATTGCTTGGAAAAAGCTTTGAGTAATTTACTCTTACCAGAGTGCCATTGCTGCACAGTATTCAAAAAAATGAACAACCACTAAAATATAGAGTAAAACATTTAAAAGTACATTTATTTCAAATGTGGGCAAAATATCAATATAAAAGAAAATAGAGTATAAGAAATAAAAATAAAGTACAAAACATTTTCATCTTTGACATCCATAATTTAATAGATAGCAAGCCCTTTCATTTTTACACCCAAATTACACTTTTGGCTGAAGTACCATAATTTATTTTAAAATGCTTAAAAACGGGCTAATCATGATACCTAAAGTGGGCTCTTTTAAAATGGTAGTATAATACAAAACATAGTAAATTATGTTTCAGCATAATAAAATTACACATCCTAAAAAAGATGCAGTTTATTTTTGCTTCCCTGCTTTAAACCGCTCATCATCCCTAGGAAAAAAACAGCTGGAAAACAGCATCCACAGGAAGTTCTAGTTGCTTTGTACAATGGCTGAACAGCTAGATATAAGGCTCCAAGGATTCCGAAGCAGTAAGGCATTTTACTATCCATCAAGTAAATTTATATGTATGCTTGTTAAGAAAGAACAACTGTAAGAAATGACTGCAAAATACAACTTTTATAAAGACACAGAGGCCTTACTGGTCCCCCCACTGCATTTATCAAACAGGGTTTATAATTTTCTTCAGTAAAAAATTATTTTTCTCATCTGAAGTAACTCATGCCAAGTATTTTCCTTAGTTACAAGTTTTTTTTCCCTGCTGCCCAATATTCTACCCCTATTCCTTAGTGACAACCCTGCCTCCCACCTCCCTGAAGTATTTCCGATCAAAAAGTAATTCCATTTTGAATTTAAACTAGGGGTTTGAGTGTTAAACTACCCTCCTACTAAGTAAACATCATACATCCTAAAAAATTATAATTAATTTGATCCTAATTTAAAAAACTTTTAGTAAACCACTCTTCCCTAAGCAGCAAACAGTCTTTACACAAAAAGGATATGATTCATAATCCAGTGTTTGAGTAAGTACTCCAGTCAGGACAAACTCAGCATTGTGGACATCTGGAAATATCAAAAACATAAGTTTACACCTTACACAGACATTCTGCCTCCTTCTGCAGGTGTGTCAGGAGGGGCCATTCTTGACGTTTCTGCCCTTCATGCAAAGACATGAGGGGTATTGTCCCACTATGAGCCATCACATTTTTGACTTGGATACAGTTAATTTTCCTCTTAGTAGCTGGTACAGTTCTGTGTTTTGAATTTAGGATGAGAATAATGTTGATAACACATTGATGTTTTATCCTCCTGTTGCTGAGGAGTTCTTACCCTAAATCAAGGTCTTTTCAGTTCCCTGTGCTCTGCCAGGGAGAAGGTGCACAAGGAGACAGGAAGGAGCATGGCCAGGACAACTGAGCCCAACTGGCTAGAGGGATATTCTGTACCACAGAACACCATGGCCAGTACATGTACACTGGGAGGAGTCATCTGGGAGCCTCTGATCACTGCTCAGGGATGGGATGGGCATCAGCCAGCGGGTGGTGAACAACTGTGCAATTGTGCTGTGCATCACTTTTGTCTCTAGGGGTTTATTCCTCTTTCTCTCTCCCTTTCATTAGTATTGTCATTACTATCAGCATGAATTTATAATCAATACTATTAACTGGTATTAATAGTAACGATGATGATGATGAATGTTGTTGTTATTGTCATTAGTATTAGTAGCATATTATCTTATCTTGTTTCAATTATTAAACTCTTCTATCTTAACCCATGAGGTTTACTTTTTTTTCTCTATTCCCTTTCTCTCTAGTGGTGAGGTAGAGGGAGTGAGGGTATGTTACTTAGTTGCCTTCTGGGCTTAAAGAACAGAACAGGTAATTTTGCCTCACACTGGACTGAAGCCCGAAGTTCAAGCCTACCCTTTCAGAGATTTACAGTGACCTGGCTAGACAATAACTCTCTTAAAAATACCTAACAGCTGGCTTGGATTTCTCCATGGTTAGATAGTCCACATATTCCTCTATTATTATCTGAAAGCTTCAAGAATCACCATACTTGTATAATAATAACAAACAGAAAAGGAAAAAACCCACCAAAAATAACAGCCGTACTATTCGAATTACAACGAAAGCTTACACATACCTATGCCCCTTGCAAAATATTCTCGACATAAATGAAGGTCATTTTCACAGGAAATCAAGATTATCTCCGGCAAACTCTAAACGAAAGAAACTAATGGTAAGCTCAGAGTAACACAGGAAGGTATTGCCAGGAAAGTTTAGAAAGCAACACTCAACACACCTTATTCTGCTTATGCTCCATGAGTTTTCGAAAAGAAGGCTGTTTAGATAATACTTTTCCTCCTGCGCACTCCACAATAGCTTTCATGGTGGAAAGACTGGGACAAATCCCAGGTGTAATGTAAAAATATTTTCCCTAAAAAGAGGAGAAGGAGAGCAAGAAAAAACATTATTTTGTTAACTGATTTGTACAACACATGAAGTTTTATTGTCATGTGACTCCTCTCTTATACAAGCAGGGGGCAGGTTTTGTAAGCTGGGGTTGGCTATGGAGGCTTACGGACACAGATTCATCAGCTGGTGAGTTGTCCTTAATTGCCACTGAAGTTTTGCCCCGGAGGGGCAAACCCACAATTTTGATAAATTTGAGAAGTATAGGTGTGCCCATTTCAACAGCTGTAAAATAACAACAAGGAAACCTTCAAATGACCACTATGGTTCCAAAAAAAAAACCCCAAACCCAAAAGTAACTGCACGTGGTAAGACACGTAAGAACAGCAATGCTCCTTGCTTCTTCAAGCACAGGGACATCTCAAGTGTTACAAAAGAACTTTTACCTTTCAATTAACAGCCAATTTATTACTTCCTGACACAAATTATCCTACTACTTTGCTCAGACTGCTACAGGTGATCAGATCATAAAGTAGATTATCTCTGCTTACCAGCTAGGAATAAAAAAATAGAAAAAACCTTGCTATTTACACTGCAAAACTGAACAAAACATAGCACTTAAACTTAATAAAAGATGTAGATTCTTACTCATTACAGGTTGAAAAAAACACCCTTTTTAGGTGGTTTGCCTCAATAAACAGTCTGAAATTCAGTTTGGCTGAAGAACCTCTAGCAGCTGAGATCTCCAGATACCTCTCTGCACTGCAACGTAATTTTAACCAGGGGCATGAAAACATCTTGCACCATCCCAGCACACAGCCTGGTGGATAGTAGTGTCTCCAAGAAGAATCAGCCCAGAACTCCCTGAGACTGAAGTGCAAGCTCACTCTCAGACTCCCATTTTCATGGGCAAGTGCTCTGACCACCAGGCTGGCATAAAAAAGAAAAAAGAAAGGAGGTTTCTTCCTTAGGCGACTTTTTACAAGTAACAGAGCAATGTTCTAAATTTTTTAAAAGAACAAATATGTTAATATGTTGAGCATGTTTTGTTCACACCTACAGGATCCAGTCACTCCACTTATATCCACCCCAGTGATGCTTAGGCAGGAAATAGGCATAAAGTCAAAAGTAAAATTTACAACAAATGCTTCCTGTTACATGCTTGTCTGTTTTATTGCCTTCAGCTATAAAACCTGTCGTCCCAATGCTGAAACAACCAGGTTGAAAAACTCCAAGTATTTAAATGTCAGGTGAAACTGCATACCTTGAACAGTGGAGCTACCTGTGCTCTCTTTAGAGACTCCTCTAAACTGAAGCAGAAAAGCACCTCAGCTTCAGCATCTCTGAGCACAAAGTTCTGCTCATCTGAAAAAGAAAGATTGAGGATGTAACACACAAAACACAAACATCCAGGTGACCCAGAATGTGACACAGAATGTGGAGTCCAGGGTGGCTCTGAATGGAAAACATAGTATAATTTTAACATGATTACAACACCCCCTCTTATTAGGCTCCTTACAATGTTGACCCCCAATCACCTAGAGAATTAAACTGTTTTACACTTGTATACCTAACAACTACTTCCTATCAAGTCCCTTTTTCTAACTTTGGAGGAACTTTGTTGAGACTTCGCAAACAAAAGAGCAGAATAATTAAGTTTAAGTTCAAATTACTGTGACAACCTATGAGAGCCCAGAAATCTTTCCATCTCTCTCACTTGTCCTGTTATTCAGCCAATTTTTTTCATTTTTTATTAGGAATAGAATTTCAGTCTTTATCTTTCCACAGAAACCTATGTCAAACATATTTCTAAATCCAATTTAATTCAAAACTGCTAAGCTCAAAGAATAAAGAAAAAATGTATTTATATATAGAGAACAAATTGGTCTTTCCGAGGGCAATTCTGACAACCTGCAAGAGATGGTGTCAGTACTCTTCCAAAAGACAAAGGGAACTAGTAGGACAATTTTTATAAATAATTGCCATATTTTCCATCATTGTAGCAGGTACAAAACTGGAGGCAGCCCATTAGCTACAAATCAACTCAATTTCAATAGACAAGTACTTCAAGCACTAGATCAAAACAGTCATTCGAAATTCCCTGACTTTCTTCATCTTCTAAAATAGCTTTCAAATAAATTGATTTCTCAGTTCACTGATGCTGAAGTAAGCAAATCGCCTTCTTGAGATTTATAAAAATGTTTGCTGGTTCTATTAGCTAATTATTCATAGATTTAAGTCGTTATGACAGTTAGGCAGTGATGTTATATATTTTCTTCTTACAAACAAATTATATAAAAAGCACAAAACAATCATAAACCAAATAATCAGCTTTTAAGAAAGCTCAATAATGCAACTACAGGTAAAAATCTAAAAAATGGCTACACAAGAAAAAAATACAGGTTTAACAACATCCACTTGTTAATCATTCTAAAGGAAACCTTTTAAGTATGTTTTTCTGTAATTAAAGGCAAAGAAACTGTATCAAACCAAATGAAACAAAATGTTCCGTTGAAAGACAACTTGTTTAAAAAAAAAAACCAACGCACAGCTTTACCCAACCATACCAACACAATCTTTTAAATCAAGTGGAATACAAACTAGCTGCTAATATAATTATTTAAAAACGTTGCACATCATTCTTCAAGAGGTGTGAACAATGATAGGCCTGATGTAGAATTAAAATCTCTGCTTTCAAAACCTGAACTCTTTAGAAAACCGGTAAGAAACACTGAAGTCAGAAGTTGAAACAACAAAGGATATTTAAATATGTCAATGAACCCTAAGTTTACTATAGGAATACATGCTAATTTAACTTACCAACAAATTTCTGACATTTGAAACACTCTTCTAACCACTCTGGAGTTACTATGTGCTTGACTACAGAAATTGCTGTCAGGAACTTGACAGTTCGGGTCACTTTACTGGCAATTAGATGGGTACATTTCTGGGCAGAGTCTGCTACTTCACCTCCAAGGATATACAGTTTCTGAAAGTTGTAACAAACACAAATTAAAAGGAAAGAGTTGTTACATAACTGGAGGAAAAACATAAATGAAAAATTATTAACATCACCATCACATAAAACTAAGCTCCTAATGAAACAGTAAATACAGATTTCTGTATTACAGTCATTCCTTTACTAAAGCTGATTAATTCTGACAGAATTTACAGTCATTGAAAATCCCAGTATTTCCAGGCATAAATATCACCTGGAAAGATTGAAAGCTATTTCCTGCTTCTGCAGTTTTTTGATTATGGGTTGTGCTTTTCTAAAGCAAGGAAATAACTGTAAGTTACAAGTGAAAATCTTTTTTAAGTGAAACATGGTATTAAATTGAAGTAAGCAGAGTATTTAATAAGTTTTTTCTGTGAATGATGTAATAAATGCTGTAGCCACAGCAAACTTCATTTTGCAAGTCTTTTCTTCGAAAAGCATCTCATGCAAAACACATATTCTTTAAACACACTAGTTCCCCATGTATTTTTGATGTTACTGAGCAACTATTTCTTTTTCCTTGGTTTAAACTATCAAACCCAAACTAACTCATCACAGTTGCTATCTCGTCAGTTAAGACAGTCATTATCTGAAGGGATTACTATCAAAGCAAATTAGCTGGTGAGACACATCAGATTACCATGGGTGTTAAGAGAGAGAATGCTCCCCTTTTAAAAATTTCAAGTATGAAAAAATATTTGGCCAGTTTTAGTAACTATGCACTGTGGATTTCTGATTTTCTATGACAAACGTTTTGCACAAATAAATAAAAAAACCCCATCAATATCTTAAAGTATAAATATTTAACATACTAGGGTGATTCTGTTACATCAGTCACTGGGAGTACCCCAAACAAGAAAGCCTAAGGAGTGTATTGAAAGCCCTGAGAGGTCTCTGGCAGCCCCCTTTAATACTCTGATAATGATGAACGCACAGGACAGACAGGGACAGTGAAGCTTTTCTTTACCATGCTTGCTTTGATGGTTTGCATAAAGATGACACACAAAAGTATTATTCAGTGACTCACTATTTATTTCCTTCAGGGCGTGTATAAACACTCTGTGAACAGTTCACCTGTACCCCTATAAAAGGCAAAGGCTGCTATTTCTATGTTCACCTCAAACACTTACATCTATGAGTGCAGATCTTTCAAGATTTCCATTCTGATGTGCAAGGAACCCTTTGGGCACACAGGTGAAAATACTGCCCCTCCATCTCAAGAAAATGAGAAGTATACAACCCCAAACCCTGCAAAATCTTGATGGCAACCAGCACTGCCAGGTTTAGATTCAACTTCACAAGCATTGAGGCTGAAGTTAATTTTTTATATTTGTGAGCCAGAACTGTTACCAAAACAGATTCTCTATATCATTATCCAACATGACAGAAAGTGAGGAGCTGACACTGGAACTTCATGGGATACACTTTTCTGTCCCAAAATATTTACTATCAAGCTTCAAATGCAAACACTTCAAGGGGAAAAAAACTCCCAAGTCCAACTACTTGGATAAAAAAAAAAGTTCTAGTGTAAGAAAGAAAGTATTAGATATTTTTGAGCACACCAAAGTGGTACATATTTATAAGAAATGTAGTGGACTCAAACTTGGCCTCATTTACTTCTCGTTATCTGAATGTTATACATTATTTAGAGTTAAGTTTTGGGATAACTTTATTGCAGAACTGAACAAAACCTCAATAGGAACTTCTCTCACACCTGCCATAAGCTTTGTCATCAGCTTTCTTTGAAGCATTTGGCACTACAGATAGCAACTCGACTAGAATAAACTTGGGTCTTATCTAGTACAATCATCACTACTTTTCTCACTAATTTTGGTAATGAAGTTTGATGATTTAAAAGCAAATGTAGGAAGGGCTTTCTTGCGTAAAAGCTAGTAGCACAGTAGTACGAAGTAGTTAACTAAAGCAGAATAAACTCATTTCACATAAAGTTACTTTAACTTCAAGCCCAGTAAATACAGGTTTTTATCCAGTAGATATACGCTAATCAAGTCTTAGCAAAAATTCAACATCACTAAAAAAAGTTATCAGATGTTTCAATGTAGTGCACAAGAGATAAGCTTGAAAGTTACCTTAATGTACTGTTGCACTTGCATAGGTTCAAATCCTGTGAAGAGCACCATTGGTGTCAGCTCAGGGGTGAGTTTTTTAGTAGGCGGTGGCAGGTCTTCAATCCTACAAAATACAGGAAATACAGCAAAATGTGATGTTTGGGCCCAAAGCTGTGTAATTATAATTTTGAATTTAGACAAGCACACTCTTGCAATTTTTACCAACGGAATGACCCAGATGAATGAGAATTAGGCAGGATTTTTTCTGAAGAAAAAAATCACCATGCTGAGAACAGGGCAAATTCTCCTGTTTCTGTTCTCTCCCAATTCTCTTACTACTTCACTCTCCAGTTACTGTTTTAGTCCTACCAGTTGAGTAGCTGGCAACATACAAAAACCACTGAGAAGTTATTTCAACATGCAGCCCACAGGCTGGAAGCAGCTGATGGCCAGCTGAAACTTCCGAGGAAAAGTCAGTTAAGGACTAAGGGCATTGACTACTCTCTGTTCTTACCTGGCTCTTTTGGAAGATGGCTGAAGACTGGATTCATTTTGCTTTGGTTTCAAAGGCAACCTCACCCCCTGAAATCAGACCATGTGCATGTTTTTATCTGAATTGACCAGGGAAACCAACTTCTACTGTGAAAGAGGAAAGCTGTACAACCGTATTCCAGACTATATTAAGACAATTAAACAAATGAAAATGATGTGAACACATGGTGCACCTGCTGTTTACACAACCTGCCCCAGAGCAAAGCTGGGTGTTGACCAAAGCTTTTCCACAAACCTATGTAACCATATAAATTTGTACACCAAATAAGATATTGTGGGACTTATTTTCCTTTTAAATAATACTGACAAACATAAATGGAAAACTCAATGAATTAAATGAGAAGGAGACTGAAAAGCCTGCCCATTTGTTAAATACATTAAGACTACAATATTCGTCCTGGTGCTAAGTATCACAGTGTGGTAATATTCCAAAAAATATTGTTTTAAACTCATGCTCCCTAACTACATAAACAGAAGTTGGATAGACACTCCCACCTCCCCAGCACCAGATAGCCTCTAGAGCACGTGCCCAGGGTAAAGAAATGCAGCTTTTAGGCTCTCCTTGGCCTGAGAAACTTGAAACCACAGATCTCAAGTGAAGAGTGTGTTGACATCTATTCCTTTTTAACCTTCAAATCGACACCTGAAATTTAATTGGGAATGCTAGGGGCACAGGACCAGAAAAGACAGGCAGCATTGTTCCAGCCGTACTGTGAGGATGTTCCTTTGGGAGGAACAGGCCACAGGGGTGTGTTCCCTGTTCTCAGGGACAGGCATTTTTATGCCAGACAAGTGCTAGTATGAGCAGCTGGAAGGAACAGTGCACACGTCCACCTTTTGATAGACATTCCAACCATGAAAATGCAAGAGGTAGGTGGCATCAGCTCTGTCTGACAAGACAGCCATCCTCACAAGAGGACCCCAAATCCCAGGGCAAATAGAAATGCCTACAGTGAAGACAGTGAAGTACCTTGTCTGACACTTCCACATGCCCAGCATTTTCTATTTCCAAACCATATTCTTCCTGTGTGGGTACCCTGAGGGCAGCTGGACAGGATTGTCTCCAGAAGTCCCTTTCAATCTAAGTTACAAGATTCCCACTTCACACAGGCAAGAAGGGTCCCCATATAGTAAATACAGAAGGGGAGGTACTAAATTAGACGTCTGACCCCTAAGGTCTCTCCATCGGCTACACAAGACAAGTAAATGACCACTACCTGGTCTGAAAGATCCTCACAAAGAAGGCATGTGTACAGTTCTAAGATGAGCTCAACAGTAGTGTGGATGCAAAGGGTGGTGGTTAACAAACCCAAAACAGAGTTAGTTAAAAGCTATTTTAAATACTTATAGTGCACACTGAATCGCCTCAAGGACTTTTTATCTTTCTTGCAACAGTAGAATGCATCCTTCTTCAGGAAAATATGAAGAACACAAATTTTTAAAAGCATTTAGTTTTCTAAAAATTAGTCTCCTATGGGGCCACAAAAGAATTCCAAAGCGGTCTGGTAAGAAGAATGTTTTAAACTTATGGTCAGGAATACATTAGTGTCTGTTTCTAAAGCTGAAAGGTATTAAAGCCACAAATAGTTCCCCGAATCCCCATTTAAAACATTAGTACATATTAAGTTTTAAATTTACTAAGCACCTCTTTTCTGAAGAGTTTACAGAGTGACTAAAATACAAGTGATCCACAACACCAGAGATGTGGCAAAATATTTCTGTGCAATATTAAATGTTATCTGACAGTCACCTGCTGTAGAAATGAACTGAAAGTTCACGAGCCTAAACTGGGATCTACCTACATGTAGACACACTGAGAAAAGTTATCAAGTATAAACCTGAAATGGGAAGAAAATTTACAATACAAAAACTGAAGTAGTTTTCTACATATTTAAGACAAGCTGCAGTTTCCACCCCATCTCTTACACCTGTCTCATGTTTTCCATGTTTCACAGATACCCTACACGACAAAATTAAATGTGTTGTATCCTCTTTAAGGTACAATTCTTCTTTTTTCATTTCCACTATTTCAGGACACTTTTTAATGCATGATATATGCTTAAATTCTAAAATACATGGTATGTATGCCCATGGGTTTAGTTCTTAGTGTATATCAAAGAGATCATATAAAGTAGTTCCACCTTTAATTTACATTACCCATCCTCTTTAAAATTTAGTCAATATTTAACAAAATTCTTACTGATTCTGGGTGTTCTGTCTTAAAAACCTTTATGTGGTCTCATTTTCACAGTGTTAGATACTGACTCAAAAAATACTAAGCCCTTTCTAGAGGTCTGGTGTAGAAATTGAAAAGTGAAGCACTAGCCCAAGGTAACTCAACAGAAACTTTGTTTTGTACACTCACTACAATTTCCTAGTTCTGAAAAAGATTATTTCTCAGATTTATCAAAATAAAACAGAGAGAACATTAGAAGTACAGCCAGGAGCTTCAGTACAGGTCTGTGTAAGTCTCTGACTTGTTGTTCACGCCACATATGTTCACACATAAAAAACACTAAGGAGTGATCTTATTGAAATAGCTCTGAGTATACAATAACTCAACATACCATTAGAAGTTCTGGTGACACCTTTAATGGGACTCTCCAAGCATCTGTCAAATGGAGAACAGAACAAAAATGAAACCATTGCCAAGTTATTTGTAACAGAGGACATGCGCTCCTATTGATTAAAGAGGCACTTATAAATGCTACAGAGCACAGAATTTTGTGACTGAAACTCTCACCCAGGAGGTTGAGCACTAGATGCTGGCTGGGAGAAAGCGGATCCTGGAGGTTGAACACCGTGTACCGGCTGTGCTGGATCTGCCGCAACGCCTCGAAGTTTCCCAGCAGGATGTCACAGAGCCACTGCGCGTTCACACACGGGATCCGCCACTCCTTGGCCTTCTCGTACTTCAACCCGTTGGGCCTTATTGTTCAGAGGTGAAGAAAAAGGATTGTATTGCAAGGAAATAGGTGAAACAGCAATTTCTAATAATAAACTTAAAATGCCGGTACTTCTGTTATCTGCTCTAACTGTGACAGAGTAGATAGTCAGAAAAATACTTTTGTTCTGTGTGCCAGAGCAGGTCAACTAGAAAAGAATTTCTGCCTTAAATGGAATCAAGTTAGATCTGGATTTACATTTTCCCTCCTCCAACATTTAAAAAAAATACATACTTTACTTATAGTTGATGCAAGAGTCAGGATCCCTTATGAAATATTATAAAATAGCAGCATTAGAAATTACTTTTTCTTTTGCCTGTCTTCAGAAGGCCAAATTTATGAGATAATGTGCTGTTATTTAGTTCAATAAACAACATGACTAAGTTTATGGCTATCATACTGCAGAATCAATTAAAATTAATACTCTTAAAATGAGCTGTACTCATCACCTCACACCCAGAAAAGCACTGCCTGGCACCAGCACTGTTGATAAAGCACTTACTCTTTACAGATGAGAACTGTATTGCTGCGACACAGGTAGCCCGTGTACTTGGCCCCTGCTAGGTAGGCCATCAGCTTGAGGTCATCTCTGTCACTGTCAACAAATCCTGTCACAGAGATTATCTGCAGACAGAAAGAGACTGTTATAAATACCTGAACATGGATAGTATTTACAGAACACTCCAGTGGAAGAGATTTTTCCATTACTAACATTTACATTACAATGAAATACACAGTGTAAGTGTGGCATATAAGTGTATACTGAATACAAACAGCACTATTTAAGTGATTTGTTTACACTTAAAAATTTCAGGTTTCTAGCACTAGTACTGACTCGGGAAGAATAATTTCCATTCTTCTGGTCACCTTTTCCTCATTTACAGAGACTACAGTTTTATTATGAAAGAGCTCAGAGCTAATTTGCTTCTCACATGTCTTACTTCTTCCTTCTGCTGCTGTTTGTATTCAGGCAGAGAAATGCTTACACTTACTTGCTCTACTCTACTTTTTAAAATCTCCTGAAAGCTGTGCTTTATTCTGCCATGAAGCCAAATAAACTGTGCCAGCTGATCATAGGTGGTGAACTGTAATTCACACCTTCCATTATTTTTAATCTTGCCAAGTTCTCATTGTCACAATTCTCTCCTTTTCTTTAGGAAAAGGCAACAGTAATTTTGTTTAAATTATGTTTATTACATTACGTATTGTATTTACTACTAACCATTGTGCTCACATGTATGTTCTTATATTCTGATTTTCCCAAATTTTTACTTCTTTCTATGCCTCTCCGAACAGGTCGTCATCTCGTATGTCTGCATGAGCAGACACAAAAATCCAGTGCTAAGACATATTTTGGGCACCTTGTTTTATACAGCACACTGCATTTTAAGATGCATCTCAATGAACTAAAGTTTTTCAACCCCATGAAATTCCACTTCCCCAGTGCTCCTCATTGCACAGGCTACTGGAAGTGTGGCCTCCTATTCTCTGATTAGCAGCATGGGCTTCCTTTTTTGGTATTTGCTAAGCACTGACCCAGAAAAAGAAAACCCTCAAAAAAACCCTCTCAAAATATCGGGTTATGGGACAGGCAGCACATACTGTCACATGTGCTGTTAGCAAAAAGCTATGCAGTTTGGATTCCTGCCATCTTGCTACGTGTCACTCATGCAATCTTTGCCCCTTGGTGTCTGAGAGAGTGACTCACGAAGGCAGGTGTTACCCCTCTCTACTCTGGGCTCAGTGAGACTTGCAAAGCACTCAAACAACCTGGCAGCACAAACCACATCGACACAGCACCCAGACATTAACAGAAGCTTTTCTTCCAAGGCAAAATAAACGTGTATTTTGCTTTGAGTGAGCACTTCCTAGCTCTGTTTTAATACTGCTCACGTAATGAAGCAAGCGTGCTTTAGAAGTAAGCTTTTCCATCTTACATGTTGAGAGCATGGCTTTCCTCCCGGTGGAAATGCCACTGGGAAATGAAGGGCTCGATGAGGTGGGACCATCTTCTTCTTCTTCAAGATTGCGTTCAGCCAGTGTGCTGTAATACATCTCTTCCTTTCCCTTAAAGCCTGTGAATGCACAAACAGCTTTTAAAAGCCGAAACACACATTCATTTTACGTCACACTTTTTTTACAACTCAAAGCTTTGATTTTAATTGTTTGGTTTTCTCTACTTTTTCAGGATCCTCCTTCTCAGAGAGTCTTTTTTTGGTGCTCTCTGGAATAAGTCTGCTACATGTACTACAAAAGTTTGTACACCAAAACCCACAGATCATAAAAAAGCACATGCAGAAAAACTTTTAACTTTGCACTTGCAACCTAAGCATGAAGCACACAGAGAATTTTATTACTTTCCAGCAATAAAATGAAAGCATGCTCTAATACAGGCTACCAGTTTGCTTACCTGAGCATACATGTTACTGACTTGGCTTTCACAGAGAAGGTGAGTACATCTGCTTGTGAGAGTAGGGTCCACTGTCCCACCATGTGCTTGGATGATCTGGCAAGAGAGCAAACCCAGAACTTCTAATGTATAACAGTTTTTAAATTACCTTAAGAAACAATAAGTCTGAAATCAAAGTCTACTCTTTAGGACACTGCCACCATTAGCACCACTTCACTGAAGAGCTACCCCCCAAAACCAGGTTTGTTATCTAGCTTAAGAACATTTTTGGAAACAAAAACCAAAATTAAATATGCAGCTTTTCTCTGAACAAAAAGTCTATTTTTTAGAATAAATTGAGAAAAAAAAAAAATAAAGATATATAAACAAAAAAAAACTTCTCACTTTTTTTATTTTTTGCAGTATTACTATTAAACAATTTTTCATGAACTATTTAATTCTATCTCAGCAATAAACACAAGTGCTGTTAAAAATGTCAACAGCTTACTTGATTATGCAAAATTGTAGGGAAAATTCAACTATAAAATCCATCAGAAGTTTCTGAAGAACATCAAAGTCCTCTTATTTAGGAAAGGATACAATCAGATTTTTCTGAAAAATAGAAGTTGGCAAAAAAATAGAAACACTCTATTCTTCCATCGTATTCACTCAGGTGGATACCTCACAGGCTAATAAATGCCAAAATTATATGCAAAAAAGGCTTTTTATACAATCAAGTTAAAGACAGATAGTGATGCTATATTACATTTGCTGTATTACAGCTGCCTGATTAAAAGCATAAATAACTGGGAAATAATTAAGGCTGAAACTTATTTAACTCATGTTCTGACTGAAGACTTAATTCAACCTAAAGGTTGCACACCAAAAGCATTTTTATTACTTTTTCTGGTCAGCAGCAGTTGAAAAATGGATTTTAAGTTGTAACAGGAGAATTACACCAAAGGGTGCCTAAAGAAAAGTGAACAGTGCTGACACACTTCCAGTGATTTCTTTTCAAATTTAGGTACTATGACATTATGCTATAGTTTTTTAAAAATACAGCAGAATCTTACCCGTTTCCAGGTTGCTAACAGCTGTTTGTCAGACATCTGTTCTGGGTAATCAGCAATTGCAAAGACACAGCCCAGTAGGAAATACTCTTCTGGAACTGGAATAGTTTGGCACATAAAAGAACAAACAATTAAATACTTACAAGTCTGAAGAGTTCATCTCGGAACGTATTTGCTACACTAAGCTTTTCCTATTATCAGGTTATAAACTTTATTCAATTTTAAAGTGCACTTCCTTGAAAAAAGTAGGATCCAATCAAAGCTGAAAGCCTTAAAGGCACAGTTCAGCCTGGGGACTGATTTTGTTCTGGGTGGTTTTTTCCTGGATGAAGGGAGGTTAAAGGGGCAGAAGGAAGGGTCACCAAAAGGAGAATATAAGACAACTTCCTCTTTTACAAAGACCAGCTATGAATAGCCAAAACAATCTAAAACATTTCAGTTCTGCTAGCATAGACAGAATTCAAAGCAATGTGTGACGACTTTCTGATACTGAGTTTTGATTATTTACTAGTATTTGCAAAATTTTACGTGTCTTTCCAGTTGTTATTCTGTTTGAAAGCTCCCCCCCTTCCCCTCTTCCAAATGAAAAAAAAAAAAATTAAACCAATTACAGTGTGCAGAGGCTAACACTGTACTGATAGTGTAATTTATGTGCTCGAGTATATATTTGAAAAGAGAACGTTCTCAGCGCTCTCATGCTTTTTGGATTGCCGGATCATCCTTAGTTATTATTTAAGTATTAAAAATTAGTAAAATTAGTTCTGAGCCATGAATGGCATTTCTTACAATCCCATCCTGCAAACACAGCATTACTTTTTGACATTCTAACCCACTCCATATCATTAGCCACTTTTTTCCAGGATCAGAAGGCAATAATTACTAACTCTCCGCTGCTGGATCGTGCCCAAAAAGCGGTTGCTGCTGCAGTTGTTGTTGCTGCTGCTGGTGGTGTTGTGGCTGCTGGGCTGGAAGCTGATGCTGTAGTGCTTGAGGTGTCTGAGTCAAGTGCTGTGCAGCCTGGTTCTGCATCTGCTGCTGCTGATGCTGTTGGTGCAGTCGCTGTAAGTGCTGCTGCTGCAGTTGCTGCTGCTGATGTTGCAGCTGCTGTTGTTGCAGCTGCTGCTGCTGCAGGTTCTGCTGCTGCAGGTGTTGCAGCTGTTGCTGCTGCTGCTGCAGCTGCTGCAGCTGCTGCTGAAGCACATGCTGCTGCTGGAACTGGAGCTGCTGCGGAGGGCGGTGCAGCTGCTGCTGCGCGTGGAGCGGCTGCTGCGGGAACTGGAGCTGCTGCTGGGAGAACTGGTGCTGCTGATGGACTTGCTGCTGCTGGGGAAACTGGTGAGGCTGCTGCTGCTGGAAAGACTGCTGGGGGATCTGGGGTTGCTGCTGCTGCTGCTGCTGGAGCTGCATGAGTTGTTGAGGTTGAAGGTGTAAAAGAGGATGGTGCTGTTGCTGCTGTGCTTGATGTGACTGCTGCAATAAATGTGTCTCTGGTGTTAGTTTCACTTGACTAAACAGCACCACATTTGGATGTCCCTGTTGGCTATGATTTACTTGTTGTTCTAAACTTTTTGTAGGTGCTGAAAGTGATTGTAATATCTAGAAAAACAAAGATTAGTTTGTGACCTTTTGGTTGTCATTCAGTTTTAAAACTATTTTAAGAACTACTGGGAAAATACAATTCCTAAAAGAAATGAACCCTATGCTTAAATACCTTGTGAATTAAATACAAATCTTTGACTGCTAATAGCAAAATTAAAAGACAGGACTAACACAAAGAAAAGCATGGAACTGCAAGTGGCTCCTAATAAAAGGCAACGCACGTTTTAGCAAAATTTAAGATTCAAACCCATCCCTGTGTTATTGATGATTTCTTCAACAGCATTGTGACTCTTAAAACTATATGAATAATTACACTGATCAACTGTAATATTAATTTAAAAAACCTGCTAGTCTATTAAGAATTTAGTTCCATAGTCTTATTTTCATTTGAAAATTGCTAATGATGCCTCCATTAATTAGTGCTGTTTTGAACTAATGCAGGAATATATGGCTTTTTAAACGGAATTCCAAAACACAAAGAAAACATTGATCTGCTGAGCACTAATGGTTTCTTGGGGAAAAAAGAAAACCTAACCTACCCACACTTAAGAATAATAGATTTTAGGTTCATATAGAGTGATGAAGTAATCTGGAATTTAATTTAATTTTTAGATGTACAACTCACTGTTAAGAGAGAAATCATTTCACACTAAGCAGACACAAATTACCAAGTGAATTCTTAAAGAATCAGAAAAGGGAAAATTAGGAAAAGTTCTAATAGATTAGGATGAGTGCTACATATTTATTAAAATATTTTAATATAAACTACCTATTAGAAATGAGAAGGAGCGACCGGAAATTCTAGACTTGCCATTCATAAAGCCTTTTAAATACAAAATCAGCTTTGGTGAATCCTATTTCAACATACATAGTGTCACCTTCAGCAATGTGCGTGTGTGAGAGAGGTACCAAAGCCCATCACTAAAACATAAAGCCAATTAACTGGATCCTCTCAACAAGATGTCCATCAATTCTCCACCAGAGGTGGCTCAAGTGTTTTTACAATGCACATCAAAATATCTCAGGTGTCATCCAGAGTAGTTCTGGTGTGGTTGGTACAGCACACATGTACAACCATGATTATCAATGCATTGCCCATCGCTCATGTCCTGACAGCACCACAGTGTAAACATTCATTAACTAAAAATAACATACAAAACTGATGTTTCCGTGGCACGGTATGAGGAGCTGTTCTCCACTAAAAGTCCCAAAAGTCAAAATTACTGAACCTTCAGGACACGTATTTCAAAGTAAAGGGATAAAACTTTAAAAAGTATCTGAGGGTTATATTTAGAAAGTAACTTTGTATCTTCAAAATGGTTTATTATTAGAGATCTCACCATTCCGCAGAAATCTGTGGTTCAAATAAACCACTAACTTTCCAAGACTGTGCACCGAGACTTGCACTCATGCAGGACAGAGGACAAAGGAAATTATCGCGCAAAAAGGTAGAACTCGTAATTCCTCCCTCTAGGAAGCAGATTCACAATTATAAGATGCAAAGCCTTTCTCCAGGTGTTGGAACTGGCACGGTGACCTGCACAGCAGCCTGATACAGCACTTGCTACAAAGGCCTTGCACACCAGAGTCCAACTGCTACTCCAACAGACCTTGGGAAAACAGAGTGTAGCCAAAACACCACCAACTGCCCTGGAGCTCTGTAAATATCACTGACAGAGAAACACTTCCACAAGGACATCAATAAAGCGTGTTTGACAGCACAGCGACCAGGCTGTAGATGTGGTGCTCAACGCTGGCGGTTCTGCTCAGCCCCTGCCCAGAAGTCTCAGCCCTTAAACAATTCGAGGCACTGAGAAGAGGGAACTAAGATTTAAAATGAAGCCTGTACTTCCATTATCATATTCAGAAGTCATATAGACAGCAAAGGACCAACACTTCTGAGGGACTCCACACCCTGTGTTTCAGTACTGGCTGGAAGCCACTGTATTACTCAGGCACCTTTCAAAGTTTTACCATCAGATGAACACGCAAAGAAAGGTACCAATGCAATTACTTGAATGTCTAACATTCACCAGCACTTACTTTTCGCAAGCTCCCTTCCCATAAAGATCTAAGGATTCCAATGCTGCAAGTGCAGCATGCTCAATTGCTTTTTTATGTCTTTCTAGAAATAAATCCAATACAAGAGCTGCAGTTATTTCAATACACAAGTGGCACAAGAAGGTGTAAGTCGGGACTTCTGCATCATAATCCTGGCTATTCTATATAACAACTTAATGACGCCCAGCAGAACAACAGTCTAGAACTGAACCTACTGTAGGAACAATCAATTTCACAGTTTTATGTGTTTATAGCACAAATAATTTCTTGTGCTGACTGAAAAGCTTAAAGGGCATGAAACCAGGTTTCCCAAGCTAGCAAAATAATTCTAATTTTCTTTTTGCTCTTAGCAAGAAATCATTACTGAAACTCTAAACCATGCTGTAGTTAAACACAGCTTTACTCTTCCAAACATTTTTCCAACTGCATTATTACTTCTGTGAACCTGAGAGGAATGAAGTTACTTGTTGCGGGAAGGTTACGAATTTGGCCACAATCCAATACTTTGGACTATAAGTTTTAACTGTGGACACTTTAAGAACTACAAAAGGAAACTGAAGTTCTTGGATACGATAGCTCCAAAGAAAAGGTCCAATAGCTTATAAATGAAAAATCCAACACTTACATGTGCTACATTTGATGGTCTATTAATCTGCTGAATATCAGCACTATTAGTAATGTTCCTTAACGTCCGCACGGCTGGACTCCACGTGGCCATCATTTCCTGTCGGTCAGAACTTTGGGCACCTTGTACCGAAGCCATGAGGTTGCCCCTCATATCTGGAGGCAAAATGTTACCTGGCACTGGTGGGACATTGGCACACAAATTAATTAACCCGGAGTCTTTCCCTTGAGGCAACCTACGCTTCGCTGCAGATGCCTGTGGGACTTCAGCTGGTGTCCAGTTCAAATTCCTCTCTTGCTTTTCTGGAGAGGAATCTGAAGAATCATCAAACATCAGTTCCCCTTTTGCCTTGTCAGCAGTAGTAGATTTTGGTGAGAAAACCTGATCACCCAAAGGTGATCCTTCTCGAGAGGATGCTGGGCTTGATAATTTTTCATCAGTACTAGCTTCATTTTGTGAGTCTTGTTCTTCATTTTCTGGTTCTTCCTCCTCTTCTTCCTCCTCTTCTTCTTCCTCTTCGTATATAATCAAACGAGGATGATAAGGAGTCTCTTCTTTTTTACCCTTATCAGCTATTGAATCCAGTACCCAGTCTGGGGTCACAATTTTAATGCTGTCCCGTTTATAAGCACACTCATATTTTTCCTGAGGGGGAAAAAAAAAAAAAATTATTTAAAGACAAAAAATCCCAAATAACTTTTTTTGAGTGCAGGGCTAGAGTACGGAGAGAGAGATCACAACAGGTTGTCCAAAAACAGAGAGTGATTTTTCCCAAATCCAACAGGATACTACAATACTGTGCAGAACCATATATTCCAAGAGATTGAAACAAAATTCTCCAAATTTAGAGTATAATGTTGTTAATTTATATTGTTTGACATACAAAGAAAATCCCAGTTCAATGACTTCTAAGTATTAGATCCTGAAATTAGTTTCAAATTTTCTAAAGAAAGGTACAACAGCAGAAAGTGATCTCTTCACTTGCACAATTCTTCTCTAACCCAGTCACCAAAAGATTTGAAAATAATGAAATCTGATTCTGTAAAAATGAAATTTGGTTCTGAAAAATCCTTCAGAACTCCTGCAGCTAGGCGTATCAACAGTCAGTACTAAAATGCAGGTGATTTTAGGTGGACATTACGGTGAGTTTAAATATCATTTATACTTATGTTTTTTCCACTAAAATAAAAAGTAACCCCCCCAAAAAAAAACAAACAACCAAACAAAAACAACAACCAAAAAACCCCAACCAAACAAAAGGCATCTAGGGAGAAAGTCAGAATTTAATAATAAAGTAGAGACAAATATTTACAACGTGGTCACTGAAAAAAAATGCATTTCAACAGGAATACAAATCAGAAACCAGTCAGGTATTTCCTATACACCTTCTCAGAAGCTCCAAACAGTAATGTTGCCCTCAACTACAAAGTTATACTTCTGTCCAAATATTACCTAAATCCATTTCAGTGCAAGGTTACGATGTTGACAAAGTAGAAAACTTTATCCCTCCCTCCTTCCTTCTCATTTCATCATTTGAAGATATATACAAATCTTACAGAATCAGTGTTGTACTTATTCGAACATCTTTTTGATGGAAATCCCTCACATATATCAAAACAGCAAGGGAAAAAAAAGCAAAACTTTCTTTAGAAAATTTGAAACTAATTTCAGGATCTAATACTTAGAAGTCATTGAACTGGGATTTTCTTTGTATGTCAAACAATATAAATTAACAACAAGCACATTCAGAGGAAATTAATTTAATTTAATGATTCTCTAGAGTTATTTCCTACAATGAAACTGTCATTCATACCCAATAAAGAGATCAGAGATGAAATCAAGTTTACTTGCTGACACGTGTTTTTATTCATTCTTTGTGGTGAGATTTATTAACAATCTTGTTTTATCATCTTGTGTCTAGTCAAAGCAATCATTTAAGTTTTCCTAGTGAGAAAGCTGTTCTCAATACAAACTGCTGCAGATTCCCTTGTAGTACTGTATCACAGCAGCAGGACTGGAGGCACTTTAAGTAATCATTTCATAAAATTGTTCCCATTCAATGATTATGTGAATTAAAACATTTTTATCCTACAGATAGGAAATGCTAGTTTATAATTAGCTATTAGAGCTAATAGAGACAACTAGGGTGATGTTCAATACACCCCTCTAAACAGTCCACAGGAGAAAGATCATGTGCTTAAAAAAAATCAAAACAACCCCCACACACATCCACCACAAAAGCCCCAACCCTACAAAAGGTTCACACATTTTAAAGAAGAAGCAAGCATTTCCCATGTCCACACTTTCTCTTCTCCCAATGACAGTCTATGTTTTATTCTAATACATTTCCCTATGTATGCACACAGAAATTCACTGTCATTCTACTAGCCACAAGTTTTTTCTTATCTTAGATTGTTTGCATTAACTACAAAATAGTAAAAGGGTCATTGTTGGGACAATAATATACTCAATTTGTATAGAACAACATAAGGAACTTGACAAAGTTTTACAGATTTAGGTAAGGAGGTACAGAACCCGATCTTAGAGTTACTCATATTCAAATAACTAAACTGTGCCACACCCCTTTCACTGATTTGAAATTTAAAGAAAAGGTGTGGAAATGTGCTCATGTTCTTAAAGGACAAAAAGTAAAACACAAAAAACCCAAAGCTTGCTCCATGCACCAGATCAATGCAGTCATTTTTAAGTGAGCTTCCACTTGTTTTAAGTATTTTCAGTCTCTGAACTAACACATAAAATCAATTACAAGTATACTTGTTCCTCAGGAAGAGGAATACCTGAACACTTCATGAAGTTTCAGTGAACTATTTACAACCAAAGCAGTACTGGCACTGTAGTACAGGAGGCCGTTGTGATGTGCTCAGTGCTGCCTTTAGCCAGTTACCTGATCTTTCTGATTCAGTTTTTCAACCTGCAAAGACAGCAGCATTTTGACTTTCTACGTGGGAATAAGAAATAAAATGATGATACTTAAACCAGAGGAAGCTGTGGAGCCCCCCAAGGGTAGAGAGGCCTTTCAGAGATCTGGAGAGTCCAGAGAGCTGGGCAATCACCAACCACACGAAATTTAACAGGAACAAGCATCAGATCCTGCACCTGGGATGGCGTAACCCTGGCTTCAGGTACAAAGTGAGGGATAAGAGCCTGGAGAACTGCTCTGCAGAAAGGCATCTGGGGGGCTGGGTTAGTAGTTGAGTACAAGTGTGCCCTGGCAGTCAAGTGGGACAACCCTGCCCTGGGTGCATCAAGCACAGCACTGCAGCTGCTGGAGAGAGGCGTCATCCTGCTCTGCCCTGTGCTGGTGCAGCACACAATGATAAACACAAGGAAAAACCTGTTCCTCCTTCTGCTCTCTTTATTCCTTTCTCCCTTTCAACACTGAACAGAATTCTATGCAATTTTTCAATTTTGTCCTTCATTTTCTTCACTGGTTCTGTATCTACAAATTTACAATTCACAAACACTATTGACTATGACATGTCAAAATTAGGTTACGATAAACAGAACAAAGAATAAAATCCTTTGTTCAAATAGGAAGTCAAATATTGGTATGAAACTGAACCACTTTTGAATCAATCATGCCTAAAGCCATGCAGAAAATAAGCATGCACTGAACAGCTGCAATGCGTAATTGTGCTGAATTTAGTTGTTAATGAACAGTGGTAAGAATTCTAACTTCAGGGAGTTGGAAAATTTCTGATTATTCGAAAGCAAATGAGAGTTACAACAAGAAGAACTATACACATAATAAACTCTTACCCCCTTTGGCTCAGGCACAATCAAATGAGTACACTTCTTATTGAGGCTCAGCTGGCAATTCCCTCCATAAAAAGTAATCAAAGCCCACAGCGTACTTCGGTCTTCAGATGAAACCTAAATGGAAGGTGAAAAAGCCTCTTAGTTCTACACACTCAGCTGTCTTCAGCTGGAAGAATTTTGCTGTAATACATGACATACCATTTACAAGTCTGGCTAATGTATTACCTATCACTTTTAAATACCAAATTAGCATGGAATTTACAGAGCAAAGTGGTGACAAAGACATACAAAAAGAAAAAAACCCTCTAAATAATAATTTTTAACCTACATGGAAAAAGAAAAAACACTCTTCACTCCTGTAAAACTCAACACTAGCATATCCCCCTCCACTAGAGAAAGAGTTAGTGATCAAGTAAACTGGAGTTATCTACCTTGGACAATCTGAATAAATTCTTTAAACAGAATTTTAACAAGTAGATCAAATTAACATCCTGTGTAAAGAACCAAAGTGTTTATTTCTTACAATTTATGTCACAGTAACGTGCCCCTCCCCTGCTAAGAAAGCCACGTGCATTGAAGCCATTACCAATGAGAGTTAGTGACACTATTACAGAAAGAACTGGTTAAAAAGTCTAAAGCACATACAAACATCTATTCCATTAGCACCTGGCTCTGATCCTGTGTCTGCGTTCATTCTGGTGACAGATCTACAGAGCTGCCTATGAACACAAGCCCTTCCACTTGTTTTACTCACTGGCACCCCTGTTCAGTTTTCAGTGCGTAAATAATAAAACATGTTGACTGAATATTGTGTTAGTGCAGAAACAGAAAATGCAGAACAAGAGCAAAGATGCTGTAGTCCAGTGTACTCTGCATTTGAGAGTCATCAAAAACTGAACAGAAGATAAATTACTGACTGAATGTTCACAGTCTGAACTGTTCATGGCCTCATTTTCAGTGAAAAACTGTCAGGTGATAATTTACCTAACATACAGAAAAAAAGTCACAGTACAACAGAAAAACTGGTATCTCTCCTCAAAAAGAACAAAGCATTATAAACATACTGTACATTGGAGTAGACTGAAATATGGTTCAGTTTCTTACCTGAGAGAGACAAGCAGTGACTCCAAAAAAGATCTGACATGATTCTGGAGAAAAGCCATTTACACTGGAAAGCAGAAGTCAAGGATGCAAAATAATTAAATGAGAGCTTCCTGAGGGACATCAGAAGGAAACTAAACAGTGAGCATAGTATTTCTCAGATATTATCAATTATTTGACCATTTAAAAACTTTTAATCTTTAAAAGCATGTTGCCTGTTTCCAATTCAAGTTGTACGGACCAAGAAAAAAACTGATGTACAACCTGAAATCAGGACACCTCTAACATTGTGACTGATTTTGGTAACAACATAAACTTGTCTCTTCCTCAGCCCACCTCAGAATGCTTTGCTTATAGGAGTCAGAACAGCTTCCTTCTGTTATCAAATGCTTATTGGTCATGCTTAAAAAACCAGGAGAACCTGAAGAAGACAATATAGAAGTATTATGTTAGACAATATTAACACCAAATTTAATTGTGCCACATCAACTAAGGGTCTAATAATGTCTTTATCAATGATCTGGACAAGGGGATCAAGTGCACCCTCAGTAAGTTCACACACAACACGAGGTTGGATGCGAGTGTTCATTTGCTGAAGGGCAGGAAGGCTCTGCAGAGGGATCTGGACAGGCTGGAATGATGGGCTGAGGCCAGATGGATGAGGTCCAATAAGGTAAAGTGTCATGTCCTGAACTTGGGTCACAGCAACCCCCTGCAGCACTACAGGTTGGGGGAGGGGTGGCTGGAAAGCTGCCTGGCAGGAAAGGACCCGGGGATATTGGTCAACAGTGGCTGAACATGATCCAGGGTGTGCCCAGGTGGCCAAGAAGGCCAATGGCATCCTGGCCTGGATCAAGAATAGTGTGGCCAGCAGGACTTGAGCAGTAACTGTGCCCCTGTACTTGAGGCTGAACCTCAAATCCTGTGTTCAGGTCTGGGACCCTCAATTCAGGAAGGACATTGAGGTGCTGGAGCATGTCCAGAGAAGGGCAATGGTGCTTGTGCAGAGTCTAGAGCACAAGTGTAACAAGGAGCAGCTGAGAGAGCTGGGGGTGTTTAGCCTGGAGAAAAGGAGGCTCTGGGGGACCTTCCTGCTCCCTACAGCTACCTGAAAGAATGTTGTAGCCAGGTGGGGATTGGTCTCTTCTCCCCAGTCACAAGCCATAGGAGAAGATGACCTCAAGTTGTGCCAGGGGAGGTTTAGATTGGATATTAGGAAATATTTCTTCACCAAAAGGGTTGTTAAGCATTGAAACACAGGCCTGCACAGGGCAGTGGTGGAGTTGCCATCTCTGGAGGTATTTAAAAGACATGTAGATGTGGCACTGAGGGACATGGTTTAGTGATGGACGTGGCAGTGCTGGGTTAAAAATTCGACTCAATGATCTCAGAGGCCTTTTCCAACCTAAATGATTCTATTCTAGGATTGTTCTCCCTGTTCAGAATGGCTCAGCCAAAACAAAATAGGGTTAGACTGTAGCGTGGTAATGGGGTTAAACTCCAGCAACACAATACTGAGGCACTACAAGCTGACTCAGGAGACTCTGAAATCTGCACTATGGGAGGGGTCTTGTGAAACAGGAGAGAGAACAGTTTGACAGAAGTGAGCTGTGAAAGACAGAGGGACCATTTGACTTCGGCAACTTCCCTCCCTTTTTTACCTGTCCATATGATCTTGTGCTTAAGATCCAGGCACATCTTACAAGAAAAAAATGTCTGCAGAAAGAGATGTCCGTTGTGTCACAAGTACACACTGAGATTTTTTAAATGAAACAAAAGTATTTTCCCCATGATGTTGAGAGATGTACCAGCAACACTTAAGTTTTGACAACCAGAAGTTTGAGACTCCGGTCAAAGCCCGGAGCACTTTAAAACTTAACAGATTACTGCTATTGCCCAGAATACTCCAAGAAGTTCAAATCTGATGAAAATCCTAAATTTCACTGTGTTGCTCTGCATCTCACTGAAGGTAGAAATTCAGCACTGGATCTTCCAAAAATGTGTATTTGTCTACTTCCTGTGTTAATTATCTACTGCTAACACACAAGGCAGAACAGTCGGTATTTAACTTTTAAGAGGTCCATGAGTTTGCCTGCAGCTTGCACTCTCTAAACAACAGGAGTGAAACAGTTACAAGCAGCAGAGCAATAAAAAAAAAAAAAAAGAAAAAAAAAGAAAGAGGGAATGCAGGAAAACTCACTTTTTCCCTTGACATCAGTTCAGAAGTGCTCTGGCCCTCTTTTATCTCTTACAAGACCATAGAAAAATAAACCTTCCTCTTTCTCACTTTTGCTGCGAAAAAAGTCCCAGCCCTTTTTATGGCATTACAGCCAAGGTTTCCACACATGAAACTCCTTATCTTTCTTCACAAAGTCTGCTTCCAGCTTCATTTTTCTGCCACTTCCCTTCAACTGCAGGTTAGTCAGATTTTGCGAATGTCAGACAGCAGGACAGAGGGGAACACTCTGCCTTCTGAAGTTCCCCCAGGCGAAAACAACTTCCACTAAGAAACGGGTAAAATTACTACGCTTTTATATTGTATTAAATATTTCCACATTAAACTTCACCTTTAACAACTGACAGGTAAATGCTCATCAAATACCAGAATTGGTAAGCCAAGGTAAAATCCTTAAGGTTGTTATTACATCCATATGTCTCTCTGACACGAGGTGTTTCTAGGATTTTTTTCTTCACAAATTCAAAGGCCACTTTGAGCATTACATCTCCAAATTAAAACATAAACAAGAGACAAAAATGCAGAATCTCCAACTTTTACCTAAACTGGGTCCAAAAGAAATCAACTGGAAAAACTAAGCTATTCCTATTAACTGCTGTATTTTAGTACCTAAATCCCTAATGAAAGGCCGGATGTCACTGCACTTGAAGTCATAAAGAGCCTGACACAGAACAAAACAAAGTTAAGACTTAACAACCCCTTTTAGTGAGCACAATAACGCTCAGAACAAAATCCAAACCCACCGTGTTCGAAGGACTGAAGTGCTAGAAAACAGAAAGTCAAAGGTCCAAGGAACACATTTATTGCTGGCAGGTGGACAAAACTTCCTTCCTCTATGTAACTCAAGAACATGACACTACTGAGATCTGGTCTTTTCATTTGGCCATTCCCATATACCCACAATAAAGACTTCCTGAGCAATAGCCATTGAGGGCTACATTCTCACATTTATTGCTGTAATTTATTTATGGACTGCATCACTTTGTTGTTTTATCTGGTTATTTCTCTTCTGGGCATATCTAATAACGTCAGCTCTTAGAACACCCTTTAAAAAACCCTATTTTCAGATGGAAGACAAATTTTCTAATAGTGCAATTTCTCCGTGGGAAATAACAACATCAATAATGAAATGTTAAGTTACTTAAGCATGAAAATGTAGGTAATTCCAAGCTATTTTTTGTCGCAGTCCAAAGGAACCGGGAGAGAAGGTTTATAGACATGTGACATAAGCAACTGTACACTCCCACCCTGATGATGACAGGACAATGACAGATTTATTATCAAAAATCACTAGCCTAGATCACACCACAGAGACAGAGAGGTGCAAAGTCACACACCTTAAAATACCAGGCATAAAACAGGAATTCTGAGTCACTGAAGCACATGAAGACCTGAATTCCCAATATGAACATCTGGATTTTCACATCTACCACCTTTTGTTTTCCGTTACAAACACAACTACCTTTTACCTCATTTCAAAATGAGATCTCATGCCTGACAACATTCCTCTGTAGTCCTGGCACTGTTTGTTGCCACCACCTGCTTGTATCTCTACTGAAATGTATTGCTCTGTTTAAGCTTATCCATATACAGAATATTTATCATGAATGGCCTGAAAAAAGATGTGCAATTTTTTTTTTTTCATAAAAATGGCCATTGTCACCATTCCTGTAATTCCACGAAAAGAACTGCTAGGAACATAAATAAAGATGGAACAGTAATAATGGACAAGAAGAGGAAGGAATGAGCCATCCATATGCAAGAATACAGGCTCCAAACATATTAAGAAACACAGATCTAGCCAAACACAAACAAGGGTCTACCAAAGGCAATGACAGACTATCCCAAAAATGGGAATAGTAACACTATCTGTTTATAAAGTGTTATTTATAATACATATTAGAAGTTATTTCATATTTATTCCTTACTTAATTTTGCTAGAAAAGGCAGAATAGGCCATTCTACTCTGAGCCACCTTTCACCCCCTTAGTGCACTCCAGTAATTTTCCCGGCACCTCAGGTAAATAATGTATCACCTGCCAGTTAAAATGTTTTGAGTCTACTTGATAATGGTTTTCCTGCAAGTGCCTATGAAGCACAAAATAGCCACAGGGACACGAAAACTGCAGTAAGACAAAAAAGCTCCAAGCACGCTGCAATCTTGGCAGGCAAAACACATCCTATCATTTTAAAAATTTAAGTCATACCTACTTGAAACAATGTTTAATCCTTGATGGCATCTATTTTAACACGTTTCCTATAGAATTAATTCAATTTTGAACTTAAAAGGATACGGCAGAAGAGCTCCACAGCGAACAGACAAGATCACCCAGGAAGGCTGAAAAAAACAAAGACCACAACACATTAAAAACCTTGGTCTACATGTACAAAATATCAATTACCTTCCAAGTTCATACTATACTAGTTTCAATATGTAACATTCAGCTGGAAGTCTAAGTATTCCACAGACATTGTAGTTAGTCTACAAAAAAAGGCTTTTCTCATTTATTTCTAAGAGTTCAGGCAAAGACAGCTCAAAGGTTGAGCAGCAACACGGGAGCAAGACCCCCTTCTCTTGTGCCATTTACAGTATTTATTCATCCTCTCCCTTTTTTTTTCAGTTCTCCCTACCCTTAAGAAAAAATAATTAAAAAAACCCCCATGTATAAAACCCTGCCTTACTCTCATCACCAAGGAGTCAGGAACCATAACAGAAAGTTTCTGAAGACAGAGCAACACTGACTGTGAGCAGAGTGATGGCCCCTACCCGAAAGCATTCTGGGGCAGAAGGGCTCAAAGGGACACATGGAGGTGGCAGTGAATGGAGGAGATGTAGGAGAGTGGTCCCAGTGCAGCAGATACGGAAGAGTGGGCAAAGAGTGGCATCACGTTCAGAATGAAATTACTCTTTCTCAAAAGACAAGTAAAAAAATATATTGTGGCAACTATGCCTATGGTGTCGCAGCTCTTGCTGATCTCTTTCCCTTTTAAGGCAGCATACAAAAAAAGAGCCAAAACCATTTCATTCTTAACTCCTCAATCCTCAAGGATTTCTCTTCCTTATTCCCTATAACCAGCTACTTTTGCCTCTGGCTTCCATTCCCTTAACACTTAGTCCAATCTTCTTGATTACAGATCATGCTGTGATGTTTTCAGGTCAAACTAAGTGACATTAGTGACAGACTTGCTCTCATTTGACAAATGAGTTAGCAGTTAGCAGCAGTTCTGAAAAAAACTGAATTATTTCAGTAAATGGCATTAGAAAGCAGGAAGTGCTCTTACGACACTGATGTCCTTCCCTCACATGACAGTGGCAGCAAATCTTGTTTGTAAGGTTAAAACTACGCCAAAAAACACTTCAGAAAAAGGAACTAAAAATTAATCAGCAGGCCCACCATAACTATAAGGTCTCCAGCCAAGCACCTGTCATTTTTCAGAATTAATTCATAGTTCCACACTCTCAGGTGAATTCTCATGACACAGTCTATCAAAATTCTCTACTGCCACCTGTAACCCTGTTGAAAAACATAACCCAAAATCATGCACCCAAAGGTACTAGCAGTGAAATTCCAATGTTATTTCCTCTAAGCTCTCTCATGACTTCCAGAGTGACAAGTTCACATTTTCAAACATGAAGCCCAGAATTTTTCACTGGAAAAATCTCCCCTTTTACAAGGTAGTAACAAAATACTAGTAATTCCAGTATGAGAAAGAAAGAAAACAAAGTAAGAAAAAAACCTTTAAAAACTGAGAGAGAAAATTTTTCTAGAAGTTGCTATAATTTAAAACTAGCATAGTACACATATGCAGAATCAACAAAATCATTTTTCACCATCAGAAATACTTCTAAAGTACAGCTAACAGGACACCATCCCACAGATGACTGAAGGAAGAATCAGGGAAAAAAACAAACCAAACCAAAACAGAAAACTAAAAAATACCCACACCACTGATAGATACAGAGGATCAAGAGAACGGAGAGAACAGAACTGTAAGAGAAGTCTATCAGTCAGGATAAAAGTTTGTGCAACAAGAATAAAGGATTTTTGAATGTATGTTTCATTTGGGGACCATGCAAACAGGAATATTTCTTTATAACAATGAAGAACCCACGTCAGTACTTTGACAGTATCATGGATAAGTCGTTCACCTTTACCACAGGGAGATCAAAAACTTCACGAGATTCTCCAACTTCTGGATTGTCCCCATCCTCTGAAATAATATGTGAAGCCAGTGCATTGTAAGAAACTTCCTTCGCTTTCCCAGCTTTCAGAAGTTGAATAACCTAAACCCAAAAGAGAACAGGGAGAAGTCAACAATTTTTAGCACGTTTTATTTGAGAAAAACATCACTGCAAGAAGACACTAACACCGGAGGAATAAACACGACCTTGTCTCTTGGTTGTCCTCCTGTAAGTGGCCAGCACTCTTTCTGAAGTTCCGAATGTATCCCACTTAAAACCTGATTGCCAAAGGTTTATACCTCTGGCATATTTTCATCATTCAGTTTGAAGATTTACTTTCCAAAATAGTTCAGGTTTTGGTAGAAATCTGGAAAATGCCAACACCTTTCCAAAACATATATTCCTCAAAAAACATCTGAAAACAATTTTCTCTCAGGCAAGGTACAAAAACTCTTCTTCTCAATGTTTGGTTTTGCATATGGTTGCTCTGGAAGTGTTTGAATATTTTTTAAAAGAAGAGGTTGAATTTTAAGGACTAAGTGATTTAGAGAAATACAAAAAAAACCCTCAAAACTAAAAAATCAAACAAGTAGAACAAACGCCCCCTAAGTTATGAACGCAAAGAGCTGGAACTGATGTGTCTCACTCCCCTGCTCCATCCTCAGAAAATGAACACCTCACAGCTATCAAAGCACAGCTCACTCCTAGTTTTGCAAGGCCCAACCAGCAGATGCTGGTTTAAGATTCACTACTCTTTCAGCTCTGTTGTAGAGATCTGTGTGATGAATCCCATCCTGCCCCCAAAAACCAGACTTTCATTTGAACAAAAGTAACAGAGAAGGTAGCGGGGAGTAGAGGGGAGGAAGATAAAAATGTTTTAAAACATTACAGAGTAGAGTTCAAAAGCCAAAAATGCAAATTAAGATTATTGTTTCATTTTCCTCTTATTATTCAGAAATAATGATTTAGCAGAACCAAACTGGTATGATGCTTATTCTCCAAAAGCTGCCAGGGGCAAATGCCTATTCCTGAAAACCTGCTGGGGACATTCCCTTCATAACACGATGCTCTCCCCCCAACAGTCAACAGCAGAAAGCAAGGCACTGCATTCATCAAACAAAATATTAATTAACTGATCCTTTAGCATGGTGTACATTCGTCAGGATAGAAAAGCACTGAAAAAGGGACTCTCTCAGAACATGGCATCAGGCTATTTTATAAAGCATCCATGCCAAGCAGAAAAAAAAGATGGAAAGATCACCACTCCAGGAGGAGATAATTTCAGCACTTCCCTGACAGAAGTATCTGACTTTAAAATTCTACTAATAGAAAAAAATCAACTTTTTCTGAAGTGGATGAATATGTGCTATTACCAAATTACAAAATAAATACTTAAAAAAAACAAGAAAATTGATCATGAGCTTGCCGTTCTTGCCACCACAGCCTGGAACAGGAGACAATGTTTCCATTTTACACACCAATCTCCTAAATCAGGAGACACTTTCCTGCATGAAAACCAGTTAACCACAAGGTAACATTGGACACTATCATTTCAACAAATAAAAATAAAGCCCTTTTGAAAATAGTAGGTAGTTAAGAATAGCCCCAGTACATGAGGTCCTTGTCTCACACAGCTTTCCCTGAGTTACAAATCCCATTCAACTGTTAATTTAGGGGAAGGCTAAACACAGGAGTGAACTTCATGAAAACTGAGCACCCAAATCCGACAGCGTCAGAAAGAAGCTGCAACTAATGTGCTGGAAGTAAGAATGTTTTTGTATCAAAACAACATTGCATTAGAGAGCTCGTGCAAAGAGTCTGCTTATACAGTAAGTAACACTAGTTTCAGGTATGAAATTGAAACACTGCAACTATGACAGAAATAATCACATGATCATTTCATAAAAAGGAATTTTCCTAATTCAGCTCATGTCAGCTTCAACTTTCCTCTCAGAGCAAGTGACTTCTTCAGATTAAGTAGTGCCTGGACTGGAAAATTATGCTGACACAATTAAAGAACTTCACTTATACTGGTATCAACCATACACCTGTAACCAGAAAACAAAATGCTGAAAAGCCCTAATAGGAACATTGTAAAAATCCTGTGCTTTAGGTCTTAGTTTGTACCCATTAAATGAAATTTCATTTTACTGGGGGGGCATATAAATTTTATCTTATCCTCTCCCACTAAAATCTGTGTTGGATGAAACAAGAGGAATTGTTCAAAATTAAAAAGTAAGACAACGGGCATAAAAAATAAATAGAACAAGAGATAACCAGAACCCAAATATCCTGTTCAAAGTTCTTGTGCTGTACTGCGTTACTTTTATCTCTTTCTGAATGAAATACTGATTTTAACTGGTGTTCCCAAAGCATGACGGTTTGAGTTTACATCTTTTAGGAAAGCAGGAAAAGAATTTATTAAAAAAACAGAATAGCAGCTGACATCTACTCATCACCCCGGTAAGGTGTGAGCAGCAAAGTGCACATCCCAGTGGAATGGATTTAAAGTTGAGAGCCAGCAGCCTACTTCTCCTTCATTTGCCAAAGAAGATCTAGGCACAATTCCAGACTTTTGTTTCTCTTACACTTTATGCTGCATATGCTTTAATAGGGAGTGGGTATGCAGTTATTCACCTGAATAAATTATTTTTTTTTCTTACTCTTGAATTTGTTTTGATTACCATGCTCACTTGCACTAGGCCTGTTTTAATATTTATTAAGGTAACTGGCTTTCTTGTGAAACCATTTGGAAATTTAAGCTGATCAAAGTGTACTCCTCTCCAAAAGATGAAGGAGGAAACTTCTATTCAAAATCAAGCTGGTATCTGCTTCTATATGAAGAAGCAAAAAGCGCTAAATATATTTGTAATTTTACATCAGTAATAGGGCAAATTTCTCTCTAAGAACTGTTTGAGTTTGATTTAGAATTTCTGTCTCGGCTCAAAACACACCCAGTAAATGCTCCTCTTGTTCGGGTGTCCCCAGGGTACCACAGGGGTGTCCTGGTCTCTGCTGGGATAGTTAATTTCTTCTCAGTAGCTGGTAAAGTGCTGTGTTTTGGATTCAGAACAGGAATCATGGTGGTAACACATCGATGTTTTGGTTTTTGTCAGGTCGAATTCATACCAAGTCAAGGACTTTTTTTTTGTGTCTCGTGCTCTGCCGGTGAGGAGGTACAAAAAAGGAACTGGGAGGGAGCATGGCTGGGACAGGTGACCTGGACTGGCCAAAGGGAATTTCCACACCACAGAACATCACTCCCAGAATATAAACTGAGGGAGTTACCTAGAAGAGGCCGATCTGGGTTCAGGAAGGAGGGTCTGGTGTCGGTCAGTGGGTGGTGAGCAACTGTATTGTGCATCATTTAGTTTTTTTCCTTTCCCTTTTTATTATCATTATTATTTACTATTACCATTATATCTTACCTTGTTTTCAATTATCAAACTGTCCTTATCTCAACCTACAAGTTTTACTTTTGATTCTCCTCCCCATTCCACTGGGCAGGGGTAGGGGATGAGCAAGCAACTGCATGGTGCTTATTTGCCAGCTGGGCTTAAACCAGGACACAGGCTCCCCACAAGAGCTGTATTTCTTTAATCATAACAGGAATAAAAACCATCTCGACCTGTCAGTGCCAGTGTCTCCAGGTCACTTACAGGCCTACATGGTTCAGTGAGTGCCAGGGCACGAGGCTAAAGGAATCCAACGCTGAACTAAGACTTTACTGCAGCAAATACCAGAGGAGCCAAGACTCCAACTTCAGTGAGAAGTGCATGCAGTAACCTGCTTGCACGGAGCTGCTGTCCTAAAGCTCGATACGGTTCGATTCACGCATCTGTCTAATTGACATGCCACAGAAACTTTGTTTCAACCACCTTCGCCCAGCACGACCGGGTATTATTCGCTGCAAGGCCACCTGCAACACCCAGGGCAGGGGCGGAGGGCTGGACGGACACTGGGCAGCCCCTCCTGCCCCTCGTCGCCCGGGGAGCCGGGCATGAGCTCAGAGATGCGCCTGAACCCCACCAGCATCACCCCGTGCGGTCCCGGGGCGGCAACAGCGGCCGCGCCGAGGCGGGAAGGTCCGTGTGGGAGGGAAGAGCCGGTCCGGCCCCCCGTGCAGAGCCCTCCCCACGGCCTATCCCCGTGTCCCTGTGCCCGTCTCGACCGCGGGCGCAGGGAGGGGCGGTGCCCGCCAGGCGCCCCCGAGGAGCGACGGACGCTGCCCCCGCTGCCCGCCCGGCCCGGCCCGGCACAGGAAGTCCCTCCGCCCGCTCCTCCTCCGCTCAGGCGGCGGCGGTGGGGCCTGCGCGGCGGGGCCGCGGCTCCCATGGCGG
>VXAY01002704.1:202769-215586 GCA_013399855.1 Oxyruncus cristatus | reverse complement strand
TTTTTTTCTTAATTCCAGGAAGCTTGCAGGGAAATAAAGACACTCTAAGCCCCTAAAGGTTTTGGATAGTTGAAAGGTATGCTCTGTGGTATGCTGGAGCTCCCTCAGTAGGAGCACACACTGAACCAAGACAGCCTACAATCGATTTACGTTTCAAGGTCTACTCTTCCATGAACTGGCTGAGGCCAAGTAAGGTTTAAGTTCACAGTGTGTCTCCTCCAGTGTCTAGTAAGGTCTTTCACTTCTACCGTATCCCCGACCCCTCTACAGCCCAGTCAGACATGGAAGAAACTGCCCAGGAATTGGGGACAAGGAAGGAGTGCCCTACACACACAGGAAACTGTGATCACAACGAACCGCTTCAAGACACCAGGCTACAAAGAAGCTGTTTCTTTTGATTTTGGCATAGTACAGCCAAACTTGTTAGTTCTCCTGCGTGCTTAAAGGAGTATCCTTCTCCTGAAAGGACCATCCCAAGCCTTAAAAGACCACTCTCCTGCCTCATCACTGAGGCTTCTGCCATATTCATGTCAATGTTGCTCATTTTTAATCTATGACACTGTGTTAGATACTCAGAGGTTTAACCTTTGAAGAAGCCACTGAAAACGTCTCTGGGTTTATTCAGGTCTTGCTAAATTAGAGCAGCCTCAGGATACCAGGACATGCCACATCTGAATTCTGAGTGTTGCAAATGGAAGAAGAAATCGTGGCATGAGGCAGCAAGACCCAAAGCTGTAATGATCTTCCTTCAGGGAGTCAATTATACTTGCTGTTTGCCTTATGGCACGCGTAGGTGATTACTATGTGAGGGCCAGGATACATTTGTTTAATGTATCCTTGAACTCTATTACGTTTTCCACTCATCTTGCTAGAGCCTTATCTTCAATTACACTCCTTTCCATATGCCCCAAGCTGTTATTTGTTACAAGACCAACCTGACCCTCTTGTATCCAAAATGTCACCGAATTAAATCAGATTTTTATACTTTTCAACTTGAACAGTTATCTCTCGATGCACATAACAAACAGATAATGAGATCTGCATTTTATTAGACAAAGTGGAGCTTGCTGATGTTTAACTATCAGGCAAAACCGTCTTGCTGCTCGCAGTTACAATTACATAATTTTTCTCTGTGGCTCGATAGCCAGCAATTGATTTAACTCATTCTAAATGTGTAGTGTAATATTTTCCTTAGTGTTGTTGGCATTCAAAGAACTGGATACATTTCTACCCTTTTGCCCTAAAAGGGAAGGGACTTTTCCATAATTACATTTTTCTACAGTGTAAGCTTTTTGCCTCAAAATTTGTTGACATTTTTCCCAAGCTTTATCTCTGAGTCAAGGATGCTCCAAAATCCCATTCTTACCTTCAAGCATATCCTTGAACCCTGCTCATTTGGACAGGACTAAAGCACATGCTTGAAATTAAGCAGCCATGAGTGGGGATGGGTTCCTGAAATAAGTCCAGCTAAAAAATGCCCCACTGGACACATTCCAGTGGCTGCCATACCCACCATCTAGCTGTAGTGCTCTACACCTTTTGTGCTTTATATGTACATGCTCATAATTCATGATTCATACAGTGCTCATAGTGATTAAATGGTAACAGTACCAAAGTGGGATCTAATCAATGCAAATATTTAGGTCCATCACAGAACACAGGAAGATCTGCTCACCCCAGAAGAGCCCCAATACCACGTGGCTCTCCTCTGACTCACACCTTCATAAATAATGCAGCTGGCAAATATCAGAAGGTTACATCCCCTCACTGGTTTTGTGTGCATACTCCTGCTCTGGCTCAGTACCAGTGAAGGAAAAGAGACAAGCAGGGAGGTGGGTCTAACTCCCTTTGCAATTTAAGGCAACAAGAAAAAAAGCAAAATGTCATCATTCCTTATACCTAAATTTGTGGGGGGTAATTTCTCATAATAGGCTGCCTTGATTGCTTCCTGTGCACACCTTGGAGACTGGTCTTGCTTTTCTACAAAAGCTCATCCATGTTTGTCTTCGCTCAAAAGGATAAAGGATATAAAAGATACTAGAGGAGTATTACTATTCAGATAAAGAAAAGAAAGCTTGATTCATACAGAGATGTCTTTTTGGGATTTATCAAGCGGTCCACAGGATTTAGATGTCCACATTTTAGACACCTCAGTTTTATATTAAAAAAATCTCATTACATTTCAAAATAATAATCCTCCTTGAAACGAACGGAAGGGAAGCATAGATTGCTTCAGAAAATCTATTTCCTCACCTATTTCACTGTCCACAGAAAGCAGCTGCCATAAATTTCTATAATAAATGCTAGGCACATGGATGGCTAACTGTGTTTGCACAGCCCAAGCCTGTGAAGTAAACCACACCTCTGTAAAACAGTCCAGCTGGGTGTTCAGCAGGATTTGTTTGCAAGATGCACCCTAATGAACCCTCTGTGGTTCCCCACAACCTGTGGTGCTCTTTTTTAGGACTTGCCATTAATCTGAGGCTGTAACACTGTGTTTAATGGGGCAGGCCTCTCACTGGGCGGGAGGGATTACCTGGGGCAAGGACGTTGGGATTTATGGTTCTTTACAGTCACAGCTGTCACAAAACCAGAAAACCTCCTTGAAATGGAGAACATGTGCCAGGAGGAGGCCATTTGTTTCTGTGCATCTTCCTCACGACGTGTCAAGCCCAGGACTCCACTTGCAGCCTCCCATCAAGACGTGGCCGTGCTGCAGAAGGAATGATGGCAGGAGAAGGACTGAGCACCAACAGACAGACTGGCTGGGGTGATACCAAAACAGGAGGGATGGGAAGCACATGTGTGTGTGGGCAGCTCTGCAAGACTCAAAGTGGCGCTAGGAGTCAAAGCCAAGGGACAGGAGATGTCGCGTGTGCGAACGTCGGATGAAAGACTTTAAAACGTGAAAACGTTGGGTTTTGCTTCTGTGGTTTTTTCTATTGAATTATTGGTTGTGATTACAAAACTGCATTTATAACCCTACTGCCAAGTCAGTTGCTCGTGGTGATGTAGTAAAAGCTGCCCATGTTTACTGAGCACTCTTCTAGTGCTCAGTAAAACACAGAAAAAAAGCAGAGGCAGGAGCATATAGTGGAGATGGAGAAATGTGTGGAGGAGGAAGGACACTGACAGTCTGCCCAGAAAGCTTTGAAAGTGTATCAGGTCAGATGAGGAGTCCTTTTAATAAACAATGATTTTTTTTGTTTGTTTCCAAAATGAGATTCAGATTTTAAATACATGAGCCGTCATCTGTACAGATGAATTTAATGAAGACACCCCAAGAAGTACCCTCACATGAGACCGTGAATAATTCAGTGGTATCAAAGTGGAATATTTTTACTAAATTTACACTGAAATTCTGATAAAATCACAAAAAAAGTTTCAGTTAAAACCTCAAAATAAAATGTAACCACAGAAGAGGTAGAAAAAGTAGCTACAGAAGATGACCTCACAGGAGCCACCAGCTGAACAAGTCCAGCCAGGTCCATCAGCTTTCAGGTCACATCCTGAAATCTCTGCAGGGACAAGAATTACACAACACATTGCATCTACCCAGAGGCACCTGAAGAAAGGGAAGGGAGGGCTCTGGAAAGAAAGGAGAAGCTCCCTGGTGGCAGATGCCAACAGCTCCCTCCAAGCCTGGTGGCTTCACTGTCAGACAAGGCCCGGACGGGCACACAGCTGTACCCCAGGGTGACTCAGAGATGCTCAGGCCCTCTTACTGGACAGGTTTTCCCAAAATCAGCTCTTGCATGAGCGTATTCCCAGTGTCACATGCCATATTCCCAGAGTGGGAGCCACACTGGGCCACCATCTGAGCTGCAGTCTACCAGCCTTGATTCACAGACCAGCAGCCAGGAAGAAAAAAAAAAAAAGAAAAAAAAAACCCCAAAACCAAACAGCTATTTTATAATAAAATGTATTAAAATTAAGGCAATTAAGAAAAGTCTGGCAACATTTTGCTGTCAAAGCAGTGAATACTGGTTGCCAAAAATAATGATGCTGCTAATAAAAACCCTTGTGAAAAATAGACATTTAGACACATACATACAACCACTTTCATCCCATGTGTTCAGAGAATTTTATAGCGCTAGCAAGAAGGCTGCTTGCTCAGGTGGCTGCTGTGGTAGAAGGAACCAAAATAAAACATTTCTAACATGATACTGTCAAATTCTACAAGAGAAATTATGTTTGTGGACTGTTAAAAATAGCTGTCTTTGTTCAAATAGCTGGAGTAGTTTGCTGTCATGCCTGTGATCCAGAGGCAAGCTCTTTATCAGCTTACACAGTCTTCTTGCACAGACATGGGACTAGACTCATTTTAGCTGAAAACAGAAAGTGTGTGGTCACATCCTACCATTTGACTTTTTCTAACTTGTAAATAGTTCCTTTCATTTGTATGAGCCTCTCACTCACTGAAATAGCAACACAGATATGAAATATAAATAAGAAAAATTCCACAGGTTTCCCATTTTCTCTAGTGACCACCCACGTTGCACAGCTTGAAAATACCTTACTTAAACTGAGAGAAGTTCTGCTGATCTGTGTGACCTGAGCAGGCAGGAGCAGGGAAACATCCAGCTACTCTGAAAAATCAGGGGAGAAATATTCCACAGCTGGAAGGAAGCGGCATTGGAATATGAACCTGAGACAGTCATCAGTGGTACTGAAGCTGAGAAGGCTGTACAACCATGCCAGCGCTTCCTTTGGCATGTCACTGTTCATGGATCTCCAGGGAAGAAGGCAACAACCGAAGGCTGTTGGAGTAGAAGAAGGGAAAAGACATCCCTTGATGGTGGCATCGGTGGTTTAATTTTTGCACATATTACCAACCAGTGACAATAACAAAACCGGTCTTGAATGCCAAAGGTAGTGGAGGTTTGGGAATAAGGTAGTCTAACCTATGGAAATGGGCATGAGAACACACTGACCAGGAGCCAAAGGAGGGTGATGGGCATGAAAGCAGGTATATGAAAAAAAGTTGAAGAACTTCTTGCCCAGAAAACTGTTTAGGGTGTTTTATGTTCTTATTGTGGTAAATAGATCCTAAAATATTTTGCCTGAAGCTCGAAAAACGGCTTCCAGACTATGGGTGGATTTATATCATTAAAGGTTCAGAAACCTGCCACTTGTAGGGAAGCAGGAAGGTAACCTGGAAAACACCAGACAGCAGGAAAACTCGTGTTCAGCCTCACACTATCACAGACTTCCCTATAGCTTCACACCTATACAAATTATCTGCCACAATGCACGAAGCTCAAGATAAACAAATCTCTTCCACAACTCGGCATACGGAAGAAGGGTCTGAACTGAAATGGTAATTGAGTTTTAGAGACCCATCCATTTGCTGTCATCATGCCATCTGTCTCCCTGGCAGAGTCCTGACAGTTTGCATTGGCAGCTTTGATTGCCAGAGCTCATGTATTAAGTTAGATTTACCTAGTCTTCCCACACACAGTTTCTTATTTTTCTACGGCCTTACTATTCTAGATGATTCACAGAACTGCAGGATACCCCATAGTCCCAGAAGCATAATATATTTTGGCATTTTTAAACTTTTTTTTCTTTTTAAATCAGAAGTATGGGTAATTTTCTACTGTGCTTTGCAAGCCACCTGTAGACACCGAGTCCATCAGAGCCTAGAGAAAGACTTACTTCTCAGGGACTGACCATAGGTGAAGGAGATCACAGGTGCTTGTGTGTATATGTGCTAAGCATTTTCTACCACCAGAGTAATAAATGAAAACTGTGGATGCCTTATGAGGGCAGGACCCCTCGAGGCAGGCTCCACGTTATTGCATTACTGTCATAACTACTCACTGCAGAGCATCTTTGACTAAAAGCCAGTATGACGCCTCATGTAACTCTGCTGACTCCCCTGAAATTACACAGATGATTAATGTTCTCCCTTAAGGTATGAAAGAAGCGATAAAGTTATTTACATTTCATTTCTTTACACAGAGTGCAACTTTAACTGCGGCGGTGAATGATGTGGGAGTCGCCCTCAGACTTTATTAAAGTTACACTCCAGCTGGTCCTCTGACCATGAACATGTTTTTCACTATGCAAGAACAAAGGGTTTAATTCCAGCAGGAGTTTATTCATGCTGGGCAGAAGACAGATAAGCACTCCTGGCATTCCATTTACTGAGATATGCACAGTAATGCAAGGTAGCAGTGTCCATCCTCCCCGTGGCCACATTCAGGAGACACAGGCACTCACCACTGAGTTTACATAAGAGAGGACTATGCTCTATGCAGGACAGACATGAAAAGAGTCTGCTCTCCTGAACAGCTTCTGTTCTTGTTTTGCTTTGTTCCTGTTGTAAAATTTAACAACACTTCAGCTGTCACTGAAGTCATTGTCCTGGTTTCAGCTGAGATAGAGTTAATTTTCTTCTTAGTAGCTGCTACAGGGCTCTGATTTGAATTTACTATGGGAATAATGTTAGTAACACACTAATGTTTTAGTTGCTTCTAAGTAGTTCTTACTCTAAGTCAAGGACTTTTCAGTTCCCATGCTCTGACAGTGAGCCAGTGCACAAGGAGCTGGGTGGAAGCATGGACAGGACAGCTGACCTGAAGCGGCCAGAGGGATATTCCATACCACAGAACATCATGTCCAGTATATAAACTGGGAGGAGTCAGCTGGGAGCACCAATTGCTGCTTGGGGATGGACTGGGCATCAGTCAGCGGGTGGTGAGCAATTGTGTTGTGCATCACTTGTATCTCTTGGGTTTCATTCCTCTCCCTCTCTTTTTTTCATTAGTAAAGTGGCATCATTAGAATCATAGGATCATTAAGGTTCGAAAAGACTTCCAAGATCACTGAACCCAAGCTGTGACCAATCACCGCCTTGTCAACCAGACCAGGGCACTGAGTGCCACATCCAGTCATTCCTTGAACACCTCCAGGGATGGTGATTTCACCACCTCCCTTGGCAGCCCTTTCCAACACTTGATTACCATTTCCATTAAGAAATTCTTCCTAATGTCCAACTTGAACCTCCCCTGGCGCAGTTTGAGGCTGTTTCCTCTTGTCCTGCCACTTGTTCCCTGGGAGCAGAGCCCGACCCCTACATGGCTCCACCCGCCTGTCAGGGAATTGTAGAGAGACAGAAGGTCTCCCCTGAGCCTCCTTTTCTCCAGGCTGAGCCTCCCCAGATCCCTCAGCTGCTCCTCATATGAATAAATCATTACATATATAATACAAGTACATTATTATTAATAATATTTTTGTTTCAATTATTAAACTGTTCTTATTTCAACCCATGAGGTTTACTTATTTTTTCCAACTCTCCTCCCAATTTGAGAGGGGAGCAAGTGGCTGCGTGGTACTTAGTTGCTGGCTGGGACGACAGTCATACAGTTGGTGCCTTCCTAAAGGAAAGCTTGCATGACCTAAACTGGATCAGACCTGCCTGGGGAATAGTTTTCCAGTCATACAAATAGAAAATCAACAGGATTTCAACTCACTGTTTCAATTTCTGTCCCAAGATAGAGAGACTTTTCGAAGTTACTCGTAAGCATCTGAAGGAAGAGAACCCAGTTTGGCAAACAGGTCAGTCAGTGGGACACTGTGGGGCACTCAGGTCCTCCTTGTTCCTGCTCTGACATACTCCCACAATCCTGCTGAGTCTCCTACTAATACAAAACAGGATTAATCTCTGCTTCTCAGTCAGTGGGAATTGCTCCACTTTGCAGTAAGTAATTACATGTTACTGGGAGGGAAAGGCTGACTCCAGCTTTCAGTTGCTCTGGCTCTTGGCTGGGATGTTAGAAAACCTCAGGTAAGTCCATGCCCCAGTAAGTATGTGATTATTAATCCACTTCAATGCCACAAACCTGGGAGATAGCTACCCAGAGTAGCTGCTTGCCTTGGAAATGCTTACATGAATTGCAAAGCATCATGATCCAAGCTCACAGCCTGAGTTGCAATGCTTTGCCTATGCCTCGAGCACATGCTGTCATGGACACCTGGAGAGGGAGGGAATCACTCAGTTTTCCTTCCAACTAGAGCTACTTCCCTGGACCTGAGACAGCTTTTATGGGATGAATTGGATAAAGAGATGAATTTCATAAAAGCTGGTGGAGGTCCATGAAGAGTTCTGATTTGGCATTTCCCTGCCTCCACTCCCAAAACGACAGTCCTAACACCATGAGCCAGAGGTGAGACATTATGAGAGTCCATCACAGTGCTGAAAAAGGCCATCCCTGAAGATAAGGTGAATGAAAAGCTTAACTTGAGCCGGCAATATGCTCTTGCTGCCCAGAAAGCCGACCACATCCTGGCCTGCATCACAAGCAGCATGGCCAGCAGGTCAAAGAAGGTGATTCTACACCTCAGTTCTGACCTTGTGAGATCCCACCTGGAGTGCTGTATCCAGCTCTGGAGCCCCCAACATAAGAAGGACCAAGTCCAGAGGAGGCCACAAAGATGATAAGAGGGCTGCAGCACCTCTCCCATGGAGACAGTTGGGGTTATTCACTCTGGAGAAGAGAAGGCTCTGGGGAGACCTTAGAGCACCTTCCAGTGCCTAAAGGGACTACAAGAGAGCCAGAGAAGAGACTTTTGACAAGGACATGGGGTAATAGGACTAGGGGCAATGGCTTTAAACTGAAAGAGAGCAGGTTCAGATCAGTGATCAGATGATCACTTGACTATGTGCGTGATGACACATGGAAACAGGTTGCCCAGCTAAGCTGTGCATTTCCCCATTGCTGGAAGTGTTCAAGGCCAGGCTGGAAGGGACTTTGAGCAACCTGGTCTAATGGAAGGTGTCCCCATGCCCCTGGTGGAAGGGGGGTTGGAATGAGATGGTCTTTCAGGTTTCTTCCAACCTAAACCATTCTATGATTCCATGATCTTGGTTTCAGAAGACTACAGAGACATCAGAACTGTGGATGTGCTCTGAGGGTGTGAGAACAACCTCACAGTCTGCATTTTAACTGTGTTTGTGTTTGAACATCTTGTTACAGGAGAGGAGCAGTTGGTCTGCGTTTGTGTTCCAAAGCATGGCTGGATGTAGTGTGAGGCTGGGCTGAGGCTGGTTGAATGTTGAATGAAATTTAAGGGATGAATACCCGAGGCTTAGAAATTGCCGTGACAGGATGCACTTACTGAGCAGTCTGGCTGGAAACTGAGCAGAGCTTGCAGTGATGGTGTATATATACAGTGAGAATATGTGTTCCTTTAATCCTTGTTTAACCTAGCAGCTCCACCTACCCTGCAGACTGAAATCCTCATTCACTCATTTAGCATGCCCAGCAAAAACTCCTCCTGAGACATCTCCTCTCCATTTTCTGCCTGTTATAAGGACAGAGCTTCAGAAGATCTGCACACAGATTAACAATGTAAGTCTGTTCACCCTGTCTCCAAAAGCAGATACTACTTGGATGTGGCACTGATTACTCTGGGAATTCTCTCCTAATTTTGGATTGGAAGGTACCTCCAGTAAACTAGCAAGCAGTATTTGATGTCTTTACCGGAGAGAATTCTGCTAAACCTAGGGAAGTCCTGTCACTTTTAATTCCTCCGGCTCCATCAACGAGGATGTGAGATAATCCTGACTTTGTAGCATAGAACCTTTTCTCAGAGACTTTCATAGATGTTTCATTCCACAAACATTATCCACTCGCTACAGATCCCAGCCTTCCCCTTGCTTTGTAAACATCAACAGTTTTGAGGAAATGACTGGTCTTATTAATCTGTGTAAAGTAAGAAGCATTTTGATCTTAAAAGTAACAATTCAGTCACCTCCAGAATCTGGTGCATTCCGCCAACATGTCTAAAGACTGCAGAATCAGAACTGTGGAATGATCTAGGTTGGAAGGGACCTCTGGACATCACCTAATTCAACGCCCATTAAGGAAGGGCCAACTTCAAAGTCAGATCAGGTGACTCGCAGCACTGTCCAGATGAATATTGGACATCACCAGGATGGAGATTTCACAGCCTCTTTGACCTGGTTTCAGTGTTTGATCACTGTCCAGGCGAACATTTATTTCCTAATTGGAATATGGAATCATACAGTGCTTTGGGGAGGAAGGGACCTGAAAGATCATCCATTTCTAACCCCCTGCCATGAGCTAGACCAGGTTGCTCAAGGCCCCATCCAACATAGCCTTGAACACTTCCAGCGATGGGGCATTTCCACAGCTTCTCTGGGGAACCTGTTCCAGTGCCTCATCACACTCACAGGAAAGCATTTCTTCCTAATATTCAATCTAAACCTAACTTCCTTCAGCTTAAAGCCATTACCCCGTGTCCTATCACTCCATACCCTCATAAACAGTCCCTCTCCAGCTCACTTGTGGCCCCTTTAGACACTGGAAGGTGCTCTGAGGTCTCCCCAGTGCCTTCTCTTCTCCAGGCTGAACAACCTCAGCTCTCTCAGCCTGTCTCTATAGGAGAGATGCTCCAGCCCTTTGAGCATCTTTGTGACCCTCCTCTTGGAGGACTTGTTCCAACAGCTCCATGTGCTTCACATGTTGGGAGCCCCCCGAGCTGGGTGTAGCACTCCAGGTGGGGTCTCACCACAGAGGAGCAGAGGGGCAGAATCACCCTCCATGACCTGCTGGCAATGCTGCTTTTGATGCAGCCCAGGACATGGTTGGGATTCCGGGCTGTGAGTGCACATTGCTGGGTCCTGTTGAGCTTCTCATCAACCCCCAAGTCACCACCTGATATTGTGACTTTCATTGATTTCATCTCACCTGAGCGCTGTGCACCTCTGAGAAGACTTTGCTTTCACCCTCTCTGCACCCACTCCTGAGGTAGCTGGAGACAGCAGTAAGATCTTCCCCTTAATCTTTGTGCTTCCATAATACATATATATGCCTACATTCTCTATTTCCTGCTACTACTCTGATACTACAGCTGACCCATTCCACTCCAGAATCTGCCAATATATATTTTTTAAAGTCAAGTAAGTAAGATACTGAAAATATTAATAATATTTCATGGGAACATAATCTAGTTTTACTTCTTCAGATTTAATGAATTTTATTTTTATTTCCCTTTAAATGTAATTTTTGTCTATTTGTTCCTGAATAAAAAAATAATTATGTATTTTCAGGAGCATGTATTCCATAATTTGTAGCTGATTCTATTAATTCTGGGTCATAGGTTTTTCTGGGAAGAGCCCACACAACAAAAAGCTCTCAATCCTGGCAGTTGCTAAGTGTTTTGATCAATATAATGACAGTCAAGGATGTTTTGCACCTTGCTAACCAGGAATTTGAAATCAAGAGGCTTTGTGAAAGCCTGAAAACCCCATTTGTACTTTAAGTTGTAGGTAAAACAACTACTCATTCCAAAATTTTCAGTATTCTTGTGTATAAAAGATAAAATAATAATTCCTCCCCTCAAAATGTAGCAGTTTATTTCCGAAATTACATTACATCTCTAAGGCTGCATCTGTTCCAGTAACTAGAACAGGCCAGATCCCCAGCTCTGAGAATGAGTAGCAGCAGCACAGAATGAATCCACATGGGGAAAATCCCCTCCCACCAAAACAAGGTCCTGGACCTGTTTTGGATACGCTGCCCTGCATTTCTCTTGGTATCACAGAGAAACCAGTAGCAGCAGCAGCAGAAAACATCTTGTTTCATTACCCCTTGTTACTGTTCTTTTGCTGTTTGTCATCAAAAATTCCAGAGAGATTCAGAAGAGGCAGCAGAAAGCACCAGTTTTGTTTTACCCTCCGTATACTGTGAGCACGGAATGAATTGGGTACTCCCTGAGCATCTCCTCTGCCTGTGCCTTCTCCCCAAACTCTCTGAAAGTGCAGTTCACTGGCAAATGTCACTGTCACCGAATCTTAACACGGATGCCCTTCTTTCCTTCTCCCCCCAGAGATGCAGACTGTGAGCCCCACATTAGTGTCCACCAGCTTCTCACTTCACTGGGACTCCACAGCTCTCGGGACTCGTTATCCCGGGACTGTCTGGAGAAGCCGTGAGCCAGCACCGGTGCAGCCCTGCCTGGAAGCCATCCAAGGCTTGTGGGCTGGAGCTGGCTGACATCCCTTCATGGAGCTGGGGCACAGGGAAACCTGCTCTGTGGGGTAAAATTCTGACTTCTGCTATGAGGCCCAGAATCCCATCACTCACCACAAGCAACCAGTGCTAAAAACCAGGGGAAATGCTCAAGCATTTCATTAATGGTTAATGTTATTAATTGAACAACTAATAACAGCAGCCAAGTGAATGATTATTTCTAATAAAAGGCCCGACAATTGCTAACAAGTTAGGAAATGCCATCACAGAAGTTCTCCAAGAAATAATCCCCGGACACATTCCCCCTACACAGGATAACCAGGATTACTAACAGGTTTGCTGGGCGCAGACCGTAGCATAACTGGGAGCTCGGAAATCTCCGCGGCGCCTCACTATCACATTTTTAGAGGAGCCTGGGGGCAATTTCACAGGGATGCTAACTTTCTGCGGCTGGTATACGGAATACGACCCGAGGGGGAGAGAAGCCGCCCCGAGACAAAGCCACGGCTGATTCCCGCACGGCGCGGGCAGCAGGGAGCGGGCGGGCAAGGGATGCGCATGGGGCAGGGCAAGGCAGGGACAGCGGGAAGCGGGCTGGGGAAGGGGCAGGGGACGGGCAGGGGCAGTGGGAAGCGGGCAGGGACAGCCGGCTGGGGCAGCGGCCGGCTCTGCCTCCCCGCTCGGCCAGGCGCCGGTCCCGACCCGCGCACGGACATGACTAAGCAGGACCTCGCCCGGCGCGGCCGCTCCGCTCCCCGGCCGTGCCGCCCGCCCAGCACCGCGCACGGCGGGGACTCACCTGCCCGCCCCGGCCC